>OZ029913.1:56914857-57192357 GCA_964023275.1 Norana najaformis | reverse complement strand
ATCCCAACCCAGACAGCTGCATTCATTCAGCCCAAAGTGGGCCCACCTTGTGATACTGATGGTAAATGGTGGCTCGCTATATGCCCTGCATGGGGACAATGGTCAGGGAATATTAATACCAATCCTTGGACTGATATTGGTTAAAATTGGACCATATTTTAATATATACAAGTCAGATTAATTGGTTCAATTTATCCATTGTACATTTGAGTCAGAATACCAGACAATAAGAAGAAAAACTGCAGGAAAGCAACACACAACAGCAACAAGAGCAACAGTTGCAAGGCCATAACGGAAAAGGCTGGGTAAGTTTGGACCACTTTTCCGAGACCATCCTGATCTCCGGCTGCAATGCTTGAAACATATACAGCGGAAATAAAGCAGATTTTAACACAATTACATCATAAGATCAATAATCATCATCCTGTTTGGTGTTATCAGCACCATCACCAATTCCAATAATAGCAGCAGCAGCTAAAATCAGTGACAAACTGTTTTACAATAGCCAAAATACAGTTTCTTCAGCAACTTCATTAAGACTGGTTGCATGAAAGACATTTCAATTGAACTAAGAGTAACACCAGCCAATAAATTTTCTTGTAAGGGCTCATCTGGAAGTGCTTACAAGAAATCTTTCTTGAAGAAGTGCTATATAAAAATACTAAATGAAATTGGTAGAAGTACCAATAGTAGTAGTAGTAGTAGTAGTAGTAGTAGTAGTAGTAGTAGTAGTAGTAGTAGTGGTGGTGGTGGTAGCCCAAGCAGTGGTAGTAATAGTACTAGTAGCAGTAATAATAACAGTAATAATATTTATTTTAAAAGTAACAAATACAAATTAACAATTTTAGTAAGTAAAACTGTAATAGTGTAACAAAATGTAAACTGATCAAACAAAACTCATTTATGATGATATTACACATTAATACAATCAACTAGATGCGATTAATCAAGTTATGAATTGTGTAACTCACATCAGGCTTCCCAACACCCCATATATATAAAATCTACAGATCCAGACACTGAAAACTCCATGGCACAAAATGTCAGTTGGGTCTGGGATACAAAACAATCTGTCAGAAGGTTCGGTAAATAATAACTTTATTGGACATCTATCACATTTAAGAAATTGTGATTAATTTACTGAAGAATCACTAAAACAAGGGTTCACTTATTGTTTAGGCAAGATTTATTAATGGCTAAAAAGCTGTTGGTTTATATAGTTTGTTGCCTGGTTGTCATTACTGAACTCTAACTCCATTTATGCTTACAAGATGTCACCTCCGGAGGTTCTTATAAAAAAGGCGCTATACAAATGTTCTAAAAGAAACATACATGCTAACAACATCGATGTCTGTTCACATGATAATAATATGGTGTTTAATTGCAAATCACGTTGTTTCCCGACAGCATCGGTGGTAACTGGTGACCAGCAGTAGGCCCAATGAGCGCCCAATGAATGTGGCCATCGGGGTTATTAGCTCGCAAAATGAGTCTTTAGAATTAATGCACTGTAGGTCTCAAAGCAAATAAGTGGCTGATATGAGTTTAAATCCTGATGTATCAAGTTAAAAAAGGTTTTTGTGTTTAAGGAAAAAATTTTGTACTTTAGGAAAGCACCATGATTAATAAAAAAGAATGTTTACCTTGCCTTACCCTGATTATACCAGTGGAGCTTTTCATAATTTTAATTAAATCTTAAAGTGAACCACCAGCAAAGTAAATTTCCTCCAGAAATCAGTCAGAACTTGTGTTACAAGCATCGGCTGATCAGAGGTAGTCATTAGTTGGTTAACTGATATCTCAAACTGATATCTTAAACTTGCATGTCCTGAAAGTTGCGACTAAAACAGACATTTCAAGATTTCCAACATGATTCTGTCCACATCTGGATCTGGATAAAACTGCATATAAATCTGTCAAAGCGTATCAAAGAAGAATCATCTAGACAGAGAAAAGAAATAAGTCCTTGGATCAGGTTCATGTTCCAAATCAGAATACTTTGAACTGAACCAGGTTTGATCTGCCTCATCGATGTTGTCCTGACCTGTTTCACGTCACTGAAGAAACATTAAGTTTACACTATTATCACTATAAGTCACTATTATCACCGGCATCGGACCTCGCGTCGCAACAACGTTTTACATCATATTACAGTACAAACATCTACATGTAAAGACAAACTAAGTAGAAGATAGAAATTCGGTGAGATGAACAAATGCAAAAGCAAACTAACAAATGTTTAACATACAGCACCAGTTCACATAACGCAAGGCATCCGAACAAGAAGCAGTGTTTGTAGAAAGTGAACCTGAAATCGCTGTCCAAGTCCAACTACCTGAAGACTTCAGCATCTGTGACCAATGAATAAGGACCTTCTTCAGTTGTATGTGTAAATCCATCAAAATTCTGGTATTCTGTCGAAGAAATGAAATATGCAGGAGAAGAGCCCAGTTGCCTGATGACTGTAGAGCTGCTGGATGCTACCGGTGGCTGGGGGAAAAAACCTGAAATGTTGCAAGAATATTGTTATGCTTTCAGTATTTATTAAGTGCCAATGGGAGGCAAATGGACATCAAGCACCTCTTAAAGCTTCTCATGTCCAACTGTGTACAATACCCCCTACACATGGTCCTCCCGGTGAAGCAGTGTGTGGTGGTTGACCGAGTCCTTGCTTGTATATGCAAGTGCCCAGTGGCGAAGAGCCAGAAGGACGGACGATGGAGATCATTGATGCTTCTGATCTCTTGTAAAAAACTCCAAGAGGAAGGCAACAGGAAATCACCTCTGCTTATCCCAAGCACAACAAAAACAACGACTAAGCGCCAATATCTAATGACAAAGCATCAATCGATGGCACTGCGCTGTTGTTATAAAGTACTTGCTCAAACCTCTCCCCAAAGTTACCACCTCCGGAAAAGCTTAAACCTGCACACTCGACGTTACAACACAAGCCCTCAAACCAACTGGCTACCTTGTCACACAACTACCACACAAGAACAACTGTTGTAACATGCAAAGCGAGATTATATGGGTGATCAGCACTTCTTAAGAGCTTGAAAAAACAGCACACACAAAGGGGTGGACATACACTATAGACTCCACTTCTCTACAACACAAACTCTGATAAATCATACAGTTTCTGCCCACCTCAAAAGTACTTGTTTAGATCAGTCAGACAGCTATGTCTGCAGCACTGTTGAGAGGTACTTAAAGGCACTGATGCATATCAAGAGCCTTTGCATACTTAATACACACATACATATAAGCATACATACAACGTGGTCAAGGAGGTGGATCCCAAATCTGATTCAGCTTCAGAATTTAATCTAATTACAAACCATTCTCATTAAAAGGCAATTCTTGTTATGGTTCTCACAGAAAGCACTGTAACGAGTTTCTGTTGTATCTCATTAACGAGCAATTAACACAAAAAGCATTGTACATAATCTTTGTATAGTAACTGAAAGCCAAAGGAAACACTATGGCATGCATTTGTGTCGCAGATGAGTTTTTAGAATTTTAAACGTAAAAACATGTGTCGCAGCATATATCCAACTAACTTTATTCCTGGAGTCTTCTCTCTCTAGAACTTTTCGTGTCTCATCTGGTGAGAATTTGACAACAGTGCAGATGACCTTCGCTAACGTCTGCACAAAAACAAACACAATAATAAAGGTTAAATATATGAGACAATAACAAAAATCACAATTTATCAGGACAGCTATATTATTTTTTTTTAAAGCTACATTATTTGGAAGGCAATAATGAAGCATATCTGGGTTTCAGACTAAAAGAACACATTGCAACTTGCTGCAGTAATAATGCATTTATAAAAATAACAGTAATTTAATAGATTAAATAATTAAATTAAGTAATTTAATATCATAAATCTAAATGAATTTGCTGATGATGTAAGTATGTATATATACATGCATGTTGTATGTATGTATGTATGTATCTGAACCTTTAAAGTGCCTCTCAAAAGAAGTACTTAAAAGTACCATTTCCAAGAGTTACTTTCAAGGCATTATTAGATGAATACTGGTGACTATTTAAACAACATGTAGTAAAGAAAACTGTCTAACCATAATCTATAAGATGTACCTGTGTATATTAATAATTTGTTTTCATAATGCAAATATTACAAGATCAAAAATAATTCTTAACTGAGACCAATTACTTGCCTTTAATTAATTTAATTATCTTGAATTAATTTATTTACCTTTGTTTCCATACCAAGCATGTATTTGTACAGAATATTGCGCAGGTACTACAAAATAAGATAAACAAATGATCCTCTCGTTATTTCGTAGACAACCAAAGTTTAAATATGATCAAATTTCTTTACCTGTCAAGTTATGCCAAATTCCCAATCTAGAGCTTCACAATTTAACAAAGAAGCACGTCACTGTCATGATCATAACTGTAGTCATCTTTGTCAATAGTCATCATTAACAAGTCATCATCATCAGCCTTCATCATCTTCAGTCACCATGAATCAAAGTCATAATCGTCATTATCATCACCATCATCATCACCATGATCGTCATTATCATTGGTGACATCAGTCATCATCACCAGTCATCATCACCATAATTACATAAATCATCAACGTTGAGAATCACCACACACAGGGTTTCATCCTATCTTACTTCAAGCTCCGTCGGTTCTGTCACGTACAGCTTCACATCCCCACTGGTCGACACCTGAATGGACGACTTGAGAACTTCCACCTGAAAGAATTACACGACTTGCTATTTCAGCCATTTTGCCTTGAAAATAAAGCACCTGTCCAAAGCATCCGTATCTTCTGCATGCGTATTTCTTCAATTTCATTTAGCAATCACAGGAAGAGTTTTAACATCATCATCAAGATCCATGGACAGAAAGCCCATTAGGTGTCCAATGAACATGTTTTCACCTGTCTCCATACTCTGTGGTCCTGTGCCAGTGTGTGCTCAAGCTGTCTAAATCCTTCTGGCACCAACCTTTGACATCATCCATCCACTCTCGGTTATGTCTTACTCGTTGCTCATTTTCACCCATAGCTCCCATCATCACACCTTTTAATTTTCAGCTATTGTCCATTTAACATAGTGTGATCAAAATCTTAACAAAAAACTAGAATTGAAAAGACTTTACTGAAATGAAATAAGTCTAGCCAAGTAGCACGCATGCATGTATCAAGACACTCAATATAGTGCCTTTACGTACCTCATAAAAGCGCTACACATATATGTATATCTAACTGATATATATCTGTACTTCTAAGACAGATTTTTGAAAATGTTTGCCACATAGAGTCAAATGCAACAGTACATAATTTCAGCAATAAAGAAAATGACACCAGCCTCAGATAATATAAATATAATTGGTGTATATGACAATCATTTTACGTCTATCTACACAAACACCTGTTTAACGAGTAAGTGGCCTATTTGGTAGCTTGCTTAATTCCGTAAGTCAACAATTACAGGAAAGAGCCTAGTCAGCTGATTCTCTGTAATGACTCTGGAAAAGTTGCTTGTGCACATTTGTCTCTATCACCAAACAGTATTTTGTAACAACAGAGATGGCAAGTCCCGCACTGCATTGGTCCCATTGCCAGATCAAGGCCAAAGGGCAGGAAATGAGTTCCTCCCCATATTCCGGCAGGGAAAAGGGAGCTTTATTATTTTCACTTTTTATCTGTTTAATGACCCTTCATCTAAAACGAGATTATGTTTACATAACTCAATCAGTTTAGTAGATTTAGACAGAAAAAGCTAGGCAAATGGCTGGAGGACTTCCAGCCATTCTCTCCTTCTTCATCTGGCTAAAATCTCCATGAAAGTCAAATCTATTAAATTGTTCACATTCCAATCCATAGGTTTACCTCGTGCAAAAGTTCCTTTTGCAGTTCCTTCAATCGATTATTTTCCATTGCATGCTTCCTGAGTTCAGACTAAAGAGTTACCAACAACAAATGATTGTGGTCACCAAACATATCATCACCATAATCCAAATTATAATCATGATTGTAACTGTATTATTACAAATTTCTTCAGTGCCCAAGAAATCCAAGTCATGGGAACAAGTTTATTCATAGGTCATATTACAAGGGTCAGGCATGTAATGTAAACAGTCACACTGTTCAGGCTGGAGGTTTTAGCAATGGAACGAGATATGGAGAAGAGGAAGAATCAGGAAAGGATTTGTTGAATAAGCAAAATCATGATAAACCCTAATAATAACTATAATCTCTAATCTTAAGTATAATCGTAATCTTTTTAGGCTAGGATTTACTGTGCATTTTGCTTTTGATCTTAACAGCATAGGAAATAATTTTAAAATATCACTTGTCGATATTTACCCTTTACATGACAGCAAATAATTTACTTTACACCGAAAAACAATTATGTCAGATAAGGAAAAGCATGATATCTTAGGTCAGGTGATAATTCATGGCAAATTGCAGAAATTAAAGAAGACTTTGATTTCCTATATTAATTCAAAAAGTCATTCATTAAGTAAGTTTTGTAAAATAGAAAAACTTGTACAAAGCTCTTGAAAGGCGCTATATAAATGTCCAGATACAAATTCAACCAAAACTATGGGATGTTCAGTTCAACCTTGGTGCCACAATGTGTAATAAGGAATGATTTATAAGCCAAATCATGAAAAAGAAATGATAAGAAAACAAACTTGAAAGTAAAATAAAGTCAGGACCTTGAAACCTGATTTCAGCTTTTTGAATTCATCTTCATAGTGCTCTCTCAAAGAAGGCGGGATCTCTTCCCACTGAGAACTGGACTTAATCTTTTGCAATTCACCACTTGACTGGTCCAATGGAACTGGCTCCAATGAAAGTAAATTCAGCTGGGGTCCCACAACATCTGGACACACACCAGACACTTTATGTGGCCCTGGAACACCTTCAACGCCACCCTTGATGTGTTCAACGTTCTCTCTCAATGAACTACTCACGTCTGCAGCACTTGTCCTGATGCTGTTCAAATTCAGCTGCTGTTCTTCAAAACTACCAACTGTAGCAGCACCACACTTTTCAAATTCTTCTAGGTTTGTTTGCAGACGTCTTGTTAATTTCTCTTTCTCGACTGCTTGCTTGAACTTTTCACTAAGTTTTTGTGATTCTGTTCTTTGTTCTTCACGTTCTTTCTTTAGCTGAGCAACTTCCTCCAGCCTCTGTCTCAATTCCATTTCCAAGTCTTCTTGAGATTGACATTTTAAATCACTGTCTTTTTGATCCTTCGACAGCTGCTTATAATATTCTGCATCTTTTTCTGCTTGTGAGCAACGTTCCGTCATGGCATTTAATTTCTCCATTAATATCGTTACGTCTTCCTGAAGCATTGTACCAGTCTGTTCCAAGTCAGCAATTCTGGCTTCATAGAACTTCGCTGAGTTTTCTGTTTTATGGCTTTCAGAGCCAAATTCAGTACAAGCACCATCCAGTGAAGACGTCACTGTCCAAGTACCTTTACTTTTTTCGTCAAAACTTTGTCCTTTAACACTTTCAGCAGATGCAACGCAGGTCAACTGTTTGACCTCACCTGCACTTCCTGAGAGTATTTCCAGTAATTGTTTTTCTTCAGCCACCTGCTTTAATTTCTGAGTGAGCCTTTGTGATTCCATTCTTTGCTCCTCTAATTCGTTCTTTAATCGAACAACTTCCTCATCTCTCAGCTTCGGTTCCAGCTCCACGTCCAACTGCAACTGGGACATCAAATCCACATTTTCATTTTCCTTCAGCAGCTGCTTATAATGTTTTGCAGCTTTTTCTGCATTTGTGCAACGTTTTGACATAGTATTTAATTTCTCCATCAATATCGTTAGGTCTTCCTGAAGCATCAGTCCAGCCTGTTCCAAGTCAGCAATCCTCTTTTCATAGAATTCTGCAGAGTTGTCTCTTTCCTTTTTCAGAATTTCTATTTCATGTTCAAGATTCGTCCTTAGCTCATCATGTTTGTTATCGTGTTGAACTTGAATGCTTTGAAGCACGCTCTCCCTGTCTGATGCATCTGATTCTACCTTAGCATCTGCTTCAAGCTTAACCTCCGTACCAACATCACTTGCACCCTCTGAGTCCATTGTTACTGATTCCTCCACCTGTGTTTTGGCAGATGATTTTATTTTCGTACAAGTCTCTGTCTCCCGTTTCAGATCCTGTAGCTCTTCTTCATAACGCCTCTTGCTAATTTTCATCTCTTCCAATTCCCTCTTGATGTCCTCTTTCTCTTGAAATTTCAGTGCGATATCCATGTCATAGTCGACATCAGTTTCAGTCTTCCCTTGCTCCAGCTTGTTTAACTTCTCATGAACAGCCTTGCAATTTTCCAAGGCATTTGCCAATTCATCTTCAAGATCCTTAATTCTCTTCTCCTGCTCTTTGCAGATTGTCTGCAGACTCTCTGCAGTTCCTTCTTTCTGGAATAGTTCTTGTTCTGACAGCTGTTCTAACCTGGAAGCACTTTTTCCTTCTGAAGACAGCAAAGACTTGCCAGAGGCTTCCTTGAGGGCAAGAACTTCTTCGTTGAGATGCTTCACCTGCTCCTTCAGGGAGATTATCTCCAAAGAAGCTATTGCCTTCTCTTCCAGTTCATGAAGTTCTAGATGCAGCTCTGTTTCTGCTTTATGGTCACCGGTTTCTTCCAGAGTTTTCAGCTGCTCCAGAAGTGCTTGCTTGCCCTCGTTGAATTGTTTCTGAATGATTTCTGTCTCTAACAGACGCTTGTTTAAAGAATCAACCTCAGCCTTTAGGCTCTTAATGACTTCTTCGGCTTCCCTACCACAGTCTGCTGTGACTTTTCCACTCAGCTGCTGGTCTGGTGTATCAAAAAGGTATTGGCCTGTGAAACAAGAGAATATAAAAGAAAAACTGAACTCAGGCACATCTACAGTCAAAAATTAGAAAGGCGACCCAATGGTTTAACGAACAGATGGAAAATACTTCATAAAAACAGTTCATGGTAGAATATCAGATTAACAACACCCTAATGAATTTCACTCTAAATTTCCATCAGGTATGTCAGTTCTACCAAAATCCAGCTAAACAGCAAGAATGTTTCTACTAAAATTTTCTCGTAGCTTAAAACACAACCTTTTCAGCTAGCTTATCCATAGAAAATGTTCATTTAAATTTTAAGAAATGATTTCAAGTTTAAAATCTATAGACCAAAGTAACTTTTCCTGTAGCAATGCATTTCAATCTTGTGCTTGCTAAGTCTTATTTATATATTAGGAAAATCTAAGTTATACTATATTTAAGAAAACATATATGTTAACATAACTGAAGAAGATGTCGGATAACAAATATCAAAGATAAAGAAAGCTTTTTACAAAAAATAAGGAAAGCTTTTTACAAAAATAAAAAATAACCTTGAGTTTCCTTTAATTGGATTACATCTAGTATTTCTCCTTCCTCATTCTGATGTTTAAGCTGAAGCTGAAACTGCACATGAAACAAATACATTCACATGCTGAACTTTTAATAGCAGTAGAGTCTAACTGTCTGGATACTTTAAGAAATCAGGAAACTAGTTCCTGCAAGTTTCATTCATAGGAGACTCAGTGTAACCGAAATAATCGCAAGAGAAAGAAAGTGTGAAAATGATCGGTTTGGACAGACCAACCCTCTGATCTTCATCAGTTATTTACAATCCAACCACTCTGTTCAACCCACTTCTTTTTCGCTCTAACACTTCTCTGCCATTCTGACACCCCATCCTTAAATTTTTTGAAATCGCTTCATAACCATAGCCGCTCCACCTCTCTGGAATAAACACCCACCAGAATTATGACAATTATCTGACCCATCCAACAACTCACCAACACATCACCCGTTGCAATCTCTGGCAAAAGCTGGCACAGGCATTGCTCTATGAGGTACTAACAAGGTGCTATATTAAGGGTCTAGACAACTAACTAACTATCTAACATAAAGAGATTATAAATAGGTGCTATATAAATGAATTGTTAACTCTGAATTAGACTGCCAAGAAGGGGTCCTACAATTAATTTTTCTCTTTATTTTTTATTTTTTGATTCCACTGATTTAAGTGGCAAACAATCTAAAATTCAAGTGTACATGAATTTCACGAAATCCAAAGCGCTACCAAACACTTAGCAATGGTTTCAGATAAACTCACCTTTTGTTGCTTTTTCTTCACATATAGCTGCACATTATCCAGAGAAGGAAGTGAACCGCTTTCAAACTGCTGCTTCCATGTAACTGGAGACATTTCTAGTAAATCTGAGTTCTCAAAGGAGCCGTCAGTGTCATCAGAAAGGCCTACATCCAGAGTTTTATTTTCTAAGCCTATCTTCTGTGATATTATCAAAGCACTCCCATTCGGTCTCTGCTTTGTCGCAGTGATTGCCTCTTCATAAGCTGATCTGGCTTCTTCAGGATCTTTCTCCAGCACAGTTGAAACGTCTTTTCCTAGTTCACTGTAAGTTTGCTCCATTGAAACAAGACATCTCTGTTCACTGTCTTGCAGTCTCTGTTTCTTAGCCTGTTCTGGAATTCTGTTCTGATACACTGTTTCTTGAAGCAACCTTATTTCTTCCTTCTGCAAAGCCAATTCTTGAGCATGAGCTTCCTTTGAAGCCTTTTCTGAGGTCCTTAGCTCATCAGTTACGGCCTGGTTTGATTTCATCTCTTCATTTTGTGACACAATGGTTTCCCTTAAAGCCTGTTCTATACTTCTCAATTCATCAATAGTAGTGTGCAGTGAACTTATCTCTTTGCTCTGCAATATACTTTTATCTATCAAAACCTGTTCTGAACTTTTCAACTCATCAATAATAGTCTGTAGAGACCTTATTTCTTTGCTTTGTGATACATCCTTATCATTCAAAGCTTGTTCTAAACTTCTCAATTCATCAACTGTAGCCTGCAGTAAACTTAGATCCTTGCTCTGTGATGCAATCTTATCTTTCAAAGCCTGTTCTGAAATTTTCAACTCATCAACAGTAGCCTGTAGTGAACTGATTTGCTCACTTTGTGACATATACTTTTCTTTGAAACCTTGTTCTGAATTTTTTAACTGACTGGTTTCAGTCTGAAGTAACCCTAAATCCTCCTTCAGGGATGCATTGGCTTCTTTCAAAGTTTGTTCTGAAGATCTTAACTGATCATTTATGTCTTGAAGAGACTTTACTTGTTCATTCCCGGAAAGAAGGTTTTCTTCTTTCAAGGTTTGTTCAGTAGCTCTGAGTGTAACAACTGCTGCTTGAAGTGAATCTATCTCTTTACGTTGGGATTCTGTAGTTTCTTCCAATGTTTGCTTGGAATTTCTTAGTTCTTCATTCTTAGCCTCAAGGGAAGTAATATCTTCATTCTGAGATGCCATAGCTTCTTCCAGTGTTTGCTTGGAAATTCTTAGTTCTTCAATCTTAGCCTCAAGTGAAGTAATATCTTCACTCTGTGATGCCATAGCTTCTTCCAAAGTTTGCTTGGAATTTCTTAGTTCCTCATTTTCAGCCTCAAGTGAACTTATGCTTTTGCAGTGTGATGCCACAGTTTCTTCCAAAGTTTTTCTGGAATTTTTCAGTTCCTCGTTTGATGCCTTCAGTGAGCTCACCTCTTCACTGAACAATGCCAAGTTTTTCTGGTTTAATTCTCTTGAGGCTTCTTCTAAAGTATTTTTCTGACTCAGAGTTTCCAAAAGTGATTTTATCTCTTCACTTTGGGAGGCATTCTTCTCTTTTAAGTCTTGTTCACACATTTTTAGTTGGTCAATGGTTTCCTGAAGTGAACTTATCCTTTCATTCTGTGATGCACTAGTATCTCTCAGAGCTAGCTCTGAACTTTTCAGCTCATTAATTGTTGTCTGAAGGGATAAGATCTCTTCATTACGCAGTGCCAAATTTTGTTCGTTATCGATCTTTGCAGTTTCCAGGTCCATGTTGAGCTGGTTCTCTCTTTCCATGGCGTCGTTCATCCGCTGCTCCAGCTGCACAATCAGCTCTGTAGATGATGTCAGTCGCTGACTCGTCTCTCCCAGTTGCTTGGCTGCATCCATCTTCACCTGTTCGATTTCTTCTAGACAACCTATGACCTTTGCTCTCTCAACCTCAAGTGCATCTGTCAAAGTTCTATTCAACTCCTTCAGTTCTCGATTTTCCATTTCTATCGGAGACATGACCCCTCTTTTTGGTTCACATTTCTCTTCAAGTTTATCTTCCAGTTTTGGCTCATCTTTTACTTTAGGTTCTATTTCCACATTTGCCTCACTTTTCACTTTTGGCTCATCTTTGGGTTCAGACTCATCTTCTACCCCTAGCTCAATTAACGCTTTTTGTTCAGCTTCCTGCTGAAAATGCTCAAAATCTGTTTGCATGCTGTTTACTCCTTCCAATTTTGGTTCATCTTTTACTTTAGGTTCAACTTCCACATTGGCCTCACTTTTCACTTTTGGCTCATCTTTGAGTTCAGACTCACCTTCCACCTCTAGATCAATTAATGCTTTTGGTTCATCTTCCTGCCGAAAATGCTCAAAATCTGTTTGCATGCTGTTTACTCCTGCATCTTTAATCTCTGGAACATTCTTTTCCACTCCTGCCAAAATTTTGTGCTCAACTTCTATGCGTAAGCGTTCAATTTCATCTTGATAGTTCTTAACGGTCAAGTTGAATTCATCACTTTTTGTAATCAAATCATGGTTCAAGCATCCTATTTCTGCTTCTGCTTTACCAATAACATCCCGCTGACTATCCACGATTCCTTCAAGTTCCCTGATTCGTTCTTCCATAGCCCTCTTTTCCTCCAAAATCTGAAAACTTTTTTCTTTCTGTGTTTCCAAATCTCCACGGCCCCATTCCGCCTGTTGCTTCAGTTCAAGCAAACGTTGTCTAAGATCAGCCACTTCTCTGTCATCCGACTTCATCTTTTCAAAATCGATTCTCTGTTGCTCTAGCAATGTTGTCTGCTTCTCCAACTTCTCAGCAAACTCCATTTCCATCCTCTTTGTGGCTTTTTCATTTTCGGTAACAACTTCTGCCAAACGCTGCTCATGCATTGCATCAATTTCACTGATACTTTTCTCATGCTCAACCTGAAGTCTCTCCTGCAGAGACGCTAATTCAGAATCGTTCCTTGAAATCATCACTCTCAAGTTTTCTTCAGATTCCGCCTTCAGTTTTTCAATTTCTTCAAGAAGGTCTTTAATTTTGCTTTCCAAGGCCTCCTGGGTTTTCTCTCCAACACTCTGTAATAAGAACATCAACAAAGAAACATAAACACATGTATGCAAAGAAAGTTTTATAACCATACAAAATGTCTCATAAAGAAATTCCGTTACGGAAATTCATTATAAAACATCTCAGTTTGAGACAGGCCTTAACTGCTTCAAATATCAAAAGGAATTGTCATACAACAGACAATAACCTTACAACAAGCAATAACCTTAACATCAGCAATATTCTTTCAGTGGCAATATTCTTACAAAGGAAAATATTTTACAATCTCTTAATTCTTAATGCAAATGCTACCTTATTTTAGCTGACATCACAGATCAAGGAAACCCAGTATGCACACAGATGCATATTGATTCATCATTAACTTTCTTCCTTGCTTGTTAGTCAATGTTTTGACCAATGTTTTGACCAATGTTTTGACCAACATTCTGACCAATGATCACACGGTCCAATACTTCCATATTCCACTAAACAAAAATCCTTCATCATTCGGTCAAGACAAAACCATAAGACGTAACGAATACGCTAGAATGTATGGTTGCTTAACTATCAATGCCGTTAGTTTTCACTCAAACTGCATATTCACGTCCGATTTTTAAACTGTTGTATTATACTGCACCATTTGACTGTTCCTTTCAATGTCATTAGGCCTTCTTTTTCTGTTTTGCATGCACTGGTTTGTAAAGTGTGGGCATTAATCTCGTGCTAATACATGTTACTTAACTTACTTACTTACTTACTTAATAAATCCCACAACTGAGTAAGATAACAAGGTAATCTTTAAAAATGCCTCAGAGGTGTTTCTTGACTCCTGTTCCGTAGGTTCTGGCACAGAACTTGGATTAGGAGTCTGGAGCTGTTTGACCTCATCTTCCAGGTGACGTTTCTGCTCCTTCAACTGACGAATGATCTCCCGAGACTTCTCCAGTTGCTCTTGCCCTGCAATTTTTTCAAATTAAATCCAAAAATCAGTCTAAAAGGTGGGAATCTGCCAGCTTTACCACCACCACCTTTACCACCACAAAACAATTGAAGACTTATCTTTTTCCAGCCACCCGCACTTTTGAAGTGAATTCATAAATATCAGATTAATAATAATTTACTTTTGCCGCCTTTACCCTTACCATCTTTACCTTTACCATCTTGAACACCACCAAAATATTTAGCTTCTATAAGGAAGAAGGGTACCAGTAACAGATTTAGAAGCAAAAGGACTTACACAAACATTAGATTTTCCTATGAACTTTAAAAACTGCAATTTAACTTCTCAAACATTGGAATTAATTTCTAAATCACCACAATTTTAATTTTTAAAACATTAAAATTTAAACTCTAAGACATTTAAATTTTTTTCCTCTTATTGTCTTTTACAGTCCTTTTATTTGTTCACATTTGAAACAAAACTTTGCTGTTCATAATTTTAGTAATAACATCTCCATCACCAGCACATATCCTAATTTCTATAATTATCCCTAGTTCCATAATTAACTTCCATAATTATTTCTCAGTGCCGGTAATTATGTCTTAATTTCATTATTTTGCCTTGATTTTCTTAATTATCTTTAAATTTACCTTTTTTCTCCAACTTGGCAACTTTTTCTTGCAGCAGTTTATTCTGATTTTCCAACTGCATCAGCTGTTCTTTCAAGACCATTTCTTGTCCAGTGGTTCCTCCTTTGCTGCTTGTTTGCTCTGTCACCCCCATCTGATGAACTGCCAATTCACTCTGAAGATCTGCAATCCTCAGGCCACTCTGCTCCTAAGAAATGCAAACAAAAGGAAAACTGTGCTGAAAGTTTAAAATGGTGCACAAAAGTACAGTATCATATTCAACAGAGTAAGATAAATAATAGACCTAAAATCAGGAACCACATAAAACACATCAGGAAGAAGAAATAGTTAACTTACTTCAAAAACTTCTGACATAAGTCGAAAACTCAAAGTAAAATGCAACAACTTTACGTTTAATACATACTGCATCCATAGACTATTATGCCAACAGTTTAACGTGTAACTAACAACATTTCATTACAGCAGGTATGTACGTATGTATCAGTAAACTTGTCGAGCACCTTTTAAGTAAATCACAAAGGTGCTGCAGCATGGCTACCTAACGGTCTCTAAAGAGGAACGTCTTGAGAAAGGCTGAAAATGTTATAGAAAAGGTAATATAATGGAAAGTCACTCATGTGATGTAATATGATATCGTGCAGTGTGTACGTATGCATGAATGTAAACATCCAGTTAGTGCCTTCTGAGAACCTCTCTAAAGCTTTCCTCACTCGTCTAAAAAAGTTGGAGCCTATTGAAGCAACATGTTCACCAACCATGCAAATGACACTTGAAAAACTGGAAAGTCACTGCTGGTGGGTTCCAACCAGACTCATTCAAAATTCTAAAACTCTACAAATTCACAGTCATCAGAGACGTACCTTTTTGGAACTTCTTGACACTCATGCTCAGCTCAATGTGAGGTTCTTAAAACGTGCAATATAAGTTCTTGGATACATACATACATAAATTAATTTAAATTGTGGAATAACATACTTTAAATTTCTCTAGTTCATCTGTCTTTTCTTGAGCAAGTTTAGCCATGGCATCTCTGTCAGATGCCAGCTGCTGAATCCGTTCCTTGTTAGATTTGATTGTATCTTTACATTTTGTCAGCAACAGTTCCAGTCGCTTAACCTTTTTGCACAAAAAGAATTCAATCTGAAGAAGTGAAGAAGCCACTGCATAATAAAACATTGGCATACATAACATAACACTGACACAGATAACATAACATTGACATACAAAACATAACATTGACATACATAACATAACACTGACATATATATCATAACACTGACATACATAACATAATATTGACAGATAACATAACATTGACATACAAAACATAACAATGACATGCATAACATAACACTGACGTACATAACACCGACATAGCATTACGAAAACTCAGACATGACAGAAGCCACATTAAAAATTCTTTTGATGATCACATGGAACTACACAGTGTAACACTGACATAGCATTATGGGATTATGATAAAGTTATAAGAACTTAGACATCAGAGCATAAACATTAAAAATTCCTTTGATGATTGCATGGCTCAACACAACTTGGCCTGCAATTTGGCAAAGAAAGCAGTAGTTAAAGGTCAAAGCATAAAAATTTTGCCACACATAACTCGACGATTATTACATAATTGAACAACCATCACAAAATATTTCTGTGTGGGGCACGGTAGCCGACTGACTAGAATGCTCGGCTTGTAACACAGAGAGTACGGGTTCAAGCCTCCCCTTAGATGATTACTATGTAGGACCCTAAGCATGTCCATTGCTCACAATCAATTTGTGCCTCAGATTCAGGTTTACTGACCTTGTGCACATAATAAAAGCATTAATAATAATAAAAATCCAGCACCAAATAACCATCCCATAATCCAGTAACCATCACATAATCTAAAAACCATCACAATCCAATGCTAAGTTCCCATCACAAAACTCAACAACCACAACTACTGTCTCGATCGATCACTCTCTTCACCTTTTCCTTCAGTTGTGAATCGCTCTGAGCAAAACTACCATCAGCACTTGAATCGCCAGTAACATCCAGTTGGTGTTTGGAATCTGAACTTGATCCCTTTCCTTCAGCAGAGCTTCCATCCTTTATGAGCTTTATCTAAACATCCAGCAGCAACTTAAAGAACAAACATCCTGACCCAAAACCACAAAAGCTCATATATCAGACTTAAATCTATCTGGCTAATCTATAATTAAATCATTATTCACAATTCGCTATTTGGATAAAACATAAAATGCATGAAATGCGATGCACGTCGTCGATTATAGCAAACAAACATTTAGGCAACAGGTCTCCTCTTTTGTCTGCCTTTCTGGCTGTGCATCTTCCTTTATTTGTTTCCTGTGTAACACATGCATTTAACTGTTTGCATGTTTATCCACACCTACAATTCCTCATTCAGCTGATTAACAAATGCACTACTTGCTTACTTAGCTCCAAAACAACTTTTTGTATTGTTAATTTCACAAATCATCAAACTGTGCACACAGTCAATTATTTATATTGTAAGTACCAAAACATAAATGCATAATATGCAGCTTAACTTCATTAACTTCTTACTGTTCATCTATGCAAAATAAAATTCTAACTAAACTTATGTAATTTATTTGTAAAATACACTTATTAAAATTCAGCATGCTCACATTACCACAATTAATATAAAAAAGAGAACCACAAACGGACAGATTCGTGTTCTGTCGAGACCAACCGATGATGTCAATGATGAAATGTACTGTAAGATACTGTAATCACACTTTGATAAAATGCACTTCGGAAGCTCCTCAAAAGCTGTTGGATAGAATGCTCGGCTTGTAACGTAGAGAGTACAGCTTCATTCACAATAGCTTTGTGCCTCAGATTCAGTTTTACTGACTGTGCGCACGTAATAAATGCAAAAAAATAGAATAAATAATAATATTCACCATCAGCTGTTTGCTGCTGTCGACCTACCTTCATTCGTAACACTTGTATCATTTCATCTTTCTCGTCGAGCATCAGAGAATAGTTGTTCTCAAGATCCCTCTTGGCCTGTGAGTCCAGCTGAATCTGCTCCTTAAGTTCTGAAATCTGGCGACGATGCTTCTCCTCAGCCCGTGTGAAGCTCACCTGGCCAGCATTAAAGAAAACCACACTCTCAAAAACAATGTCTCCTAAAAGCAGACACAAAAGACTAGAAAACACACGGCCATAAAGTGTCTGATAATTATAAAGCTCAAGCATTGTGGACACAGGTTACAGGGTTAGCTTTGACTAACCCTGGCCAGGTCTTACCCACAGACTCATACCTAATACATCTCACAATCTTGTGGTTTCAATAGCTAATATCTAGTCGTCTTGATTACTGTGACTCACTTCTAAATGGTATCACAAAGATAAATTTGCACAAATTACAAACGCTTCCAAAAGCACTGTTCTAGTCATTTAAGTGTCTGCTTATGGCCAGACCCATATCAAAAACATATATAACCCCTATACTACAATCATTGCATTTGCTTCCTACTGAACGAAAAATTCCAGTGTAAAACGTCTCAGTTTACAAAGCTATACATACAGGCCAGCCAACTCGTCTTTCACCTTCGCTTACCCCTAAGATTTTTACAAATACTGTACTTGCTCCTTGCATGCTTTGACCATGATTGTACTCCAAAACAGAAAAACACTGGGTTTCTGGTCTTTCTTGGTCACTGACCCAAGGCTCTGGAATTCGTTGCCTGTTTCAATCCACTCTGCAAGTTCTGCGATGTGATTTAGGTCAGGGCTACAGTGTCATTGTTTTAGGATTGCCACCTGTCTTTCAGTTTCAGGGGCCCCATGAATCTTAACTGGTTCTGGCCAATGGATTGGGGTTTTGAATGCAATTTTGCTTAAAAGCGACCATCGATTGTTGCCTCGATTCATTACGACAACAGCGCTATAAAAGTTTCCAGATTTGATTACATTACCCTACCCAACTAGCATAGCCACACTGGTGACTGATGATCATAAAACGTTTCTACCTGTTGATTAATTCCAGGTAATCATTCCATAAAGAGGCTGCCTACAGGAATTTATCTGATGGTCAGAGATCCACCCTGAGAAGCTAACGAATCCCACTCCTACCTTTGTCATTTCATCAATTCTTTTCAGTCTCTTCAAGATTAAAATTATCAACACTACTGCTTTCACATGACAGCTGATCTTGCAGACAAAAATTCAAATACCTTTACTTGTTCTTTTTCAGTTTCCATCTCTTTGTAGGCAGATAAAATCTGAATAAAATGTCATAAATAATAACAGTCATAAAGCAACTGAAAAGATAAAGAGGTACAGAATGGATCTCACAAATGTACTCTCACTCCAGGAAATAACTAAAAACAGGAAAGACAGACCAAAAAGCAGCATTCAACAGCTTTAATCAGATGACCCTAAAGTATGGTTGCTAAGGCAACTGCTTGTGAAAGCATACATGCAAGACTGCATTTATTAAATCATTTCTTTATGTTTTTAAAGCCCAAATACAAACCTCCTTATTCACTGTCTATGGAAGATTTATCAAGCCTGATCTTATGAGGCTGTGTAGTAATAAGGTTATTTTCCCAAGCGGAATCAAACTGGGGATGTATGAGCCTGACTTCATTATATGAGAAGCTGTGTTATAATGAAGAGTGTTATGAGGAGGTTTTCATGTACAACTGTCCATAATGAGAAGGTAAAGGTGACAGCACTAAGCAATTGTGCATTAGCAATTGGCCAAAGTCTCCAAATGTGACCATTTCACCATGTCGCACATTACTCAGCCGCTGTACTGCATGAATATTATTTGCTGCCTTCGTGCCTATTATTGATGTGCAATGTCTTAGGTTTTAAAACTGAAAAATGATTTTGATTTGAGAACAACACTTTCAAACAAGTCCTCAGATAATTCAAAACCAAAATACCATAAAATTTAGTCTATTGATAATTTAAAACTACACTACTATATTTATAAGAAATAGCTAAACATAATATGAAAACAAAACATTTAAAAATAAGTCTTTAGATATCAAAATTAAAATTCCAGAAAACTGCTCAATCATTCTAACACTATATGACAAAAATTTCTTAAAACAATTCTGGATAAATAACACTAAAAAACCAGAATAGACAATTAGGCACAAATAAATCCAGTCAGAGATTACCTGTAGCACCTGACTTTTATACAGCCTTGACCTGGTTTGAAGTTTCCTGTAGCTCTCTTGAAGATCTGCCACATCCAAAGTAGTAACGTCAGTCAAGTATTCATCCTGAGCCTTTGCCAAATCTTCAATCTCATTTAGATTGATGTTCTGCTGACCATGGTCCTTGATTTGTTCCACAGCAACATCCAAAGTTGAAAGGACAGGTGGTTTCACAGAAGTGCTCACAGGTGCTATGCTCTGTGAGTCAGGAACGATGTTGCTGCTGCTGCTGCTGGTGACATCTCCTGCAGCTGTAGCATACCAAAAATCATCTGAGGCAGTTGTAGCATCACGACTTGGCTGTTCGACTGAGGGGTCGACCTCGGCTGCAGAATCTTTGGATAAATTGTCATTTTCTTCCTACAGCAAATATATTTTAAAGCAATTTTCCAGTTTGTCCAATAAACAGAACTGCATAGCATTAATAAAAACGAATAATGGTGCTTCTGCATAAATCATAAACTTTAAATTTCTAAAGTACTACTTTTTTAAAGCTAAGCACGGGGCACCAGCTTACTCAGAGGTGCAAGATCTGGTGACGAGGAGACCAGAAAGGAAAACAGGGTAGCAGCTGTTATGGTGAGTTGTATTTAGATAGAAAGAAATGGGAAGTCAGCAAACTGAATAGATCAGGGCAAGATTTCTTGAGTTTTGAATGGAAAGCCTTAGGTGTGATAGATCCAACTGATACTGGGTATGGCTATTGGGGCTAGTCATACTGTAATGGCATCACAATATCCTGTTTTGATTAATTTCTGTTACTGACCAATCTGACTATGGCCCAACTATTTACTGAATTTTAAGGTTTAACGCTGATCTCTAATAGTAGATTAATTCGTAACTTCCGTAATGGACCCGCCCGTTAATCGAATAGTGGGATCAATAAGCGACCAATGAAATAAAACAACACTCGGGTTCCTCTCAGTTCCTGCTTCTTGAATGGTCGATTTCTCTGGGTGTTTCGCCCTTTGACTCGGCCAAGTGGCTTTATACTGGCGTCTCCATGTAAAATGTTTACAGTCCACCGATAAATGTTTACATATTCACTTTTCGGATCTGGTCGTCAGCAGCACCGAACGCCCGGACAGGCGTATTGGTCAAACTGCCTTGAATCCTCTTTTTGAGGTTGCTGAACATTTGTAAAAATTTTATTTGTTATCATTTAAATGTATCGAGTTTTTGTTTTGATAACTTTTAAAGCGTGACAGAGAAACGTAGCAGAACAGACTGATTCCCTGTTATACTATTAAGGCCTAGTTTATCTGGCGTCTTCCAATAAATATGCAATGATGTAATGTAATTGTAATTTTATTCGCAAACGTGAGATTTCTAAAGCACCCAACGAACGTTCAATAGCAAATGCAAATGTAGGCCTACACGCTTTTCTATGCCGACCGTATGACCTCATCCCTGCTCATTTTCAGTGAATTGAGCGGGTGAGATCCTTCACCACCGTTTCCCGTTTGAATGGTTCAAACGCGGCTGCAATGCCCTGCACAATTCATTAACGTTCCTGCGCTTGTCTCAAAGTCTGCCTTATGAAACGCTATACAGATCTAACCCTGGCACATCTTAACTTGGGCAGTTTTGCTTCAATCAATCCAGCGTCCACGTATAAGCTGACGCTTTTGACTTAAATAATTAGCCTTTCTGGGAGCCAAAGAAATAACTTTACTTATTGGGGCGATGATGATGTTATGCTGGGTCTACTCCATTCTGCACGTTGAGTTCAGTCCTGGTATGAAGTGTGACAAACTAGTCAAAATGACGCATAGAAATAAAATCAATTAAGATTAGCAGCTATGATCTATGCAGGCCTACTTATACACTAGGCCTATATTCGCTACAGAAAGCGTGCAATACATATTAACGTGAGCCATAAACCTACTAGAAATTACTATTTATTATTATTATTGCACCGAGGTACATGATAGGCCTGTTGTGATCCCCTCGGCTTTAAAAACTTATTGGAGAAGAGGTTGTGTATCCTGAACCGTCACTGGGATAAAACTGCTCGAATGTTATTATTATTACTACTACTATCATAATCATCGTCGTCGTCGTCATCATCAACATCATCATCATCATAATCAACAACAACAACATCATCATCATCACCATCATCACATCATTAGCGGGTTTGATGGGTAAATTATATTATGTCACTGCTCACACATATACATACACCTATACACACACACCTACACACACATACACACAAATACATAGAAACTTCAGTGTATTATATGTGTTAATTACTGCAGCATATATACGGGGTTCTAGCCTATAGTGGCCGCCATGTCACGACTTATCATACAGTAGGTGATTCTTTTCTGTAACACTTTAAACCTTACTTCAGAAAGAATCAAAAGAATCGGAACCTCATCACCTGCCTATAAATGTAAATGTAGGCCTACATGATTTCTGTAGCGACCGAATCTGCTCATTTTTAATGAATTTATCGGGTGAGATCCTTTAACAACGCTGTCCGTTTGAATAGGCGTCACGCCATTTGAGGTCCCCGTGTACCGAGCGCGTTAGCCTGAGATTGAAATCTCTGTAATTACATCATTTCCTTCCCAAACATTCGGTCTACGCTGAGCTACTCGACAAACAGCGTCTAGCCCGCTTTCGTGGGGGCAATAGCATTTCCAGAGGAGCGCCACATTCTAGCAGTCCACAATGCATGGGTCTGGTTTGAGGGGCACTGGTATATAACCAAGGGGGCCCCCGGTGCGAACACCCCCGCGCCTATAGCTATATCCGCCACTGGGCTTGGCCACATATTCAAGCTAATGATTTAATTGCTTATCCACCATAGGCTGCCTCTCTGTCGTGCGGACCGACCTTCTGGATATCGACCTGATTGTGGCTTGGTTTTGGTGTGCCATCGGTTGATGCCTTGTGCATTAGACACTGGCGCATTAGAAGTTGCTAATTATTAGGCCTATTATTATTATATTAATCCATCTAGCTTGAACCAATACCGGAACATTAAATTGCTATTGCTCTTTCATAAACTGTTGTACTCATTGTTTAATTTCTTCATGATTTTCGATTACACACCAAGCCGTCGCTCAATTACACCACGCGTGTAGCTGTTAGTTTAACCCAATACAGACGAGTAGGTAGTGATTGGTAGTGTAGGTATCACGACGAGCAGGTAGTAATTGGTAGTGGGCATGTACTATTATCTAGACCACTCTCAGCCTATCGCAGACGTTATATTTTTGAAACCTTACATCAATTAGGCCAAGATATTATAATTAAGCACAGAAATAAGTGGAAGATATTTTTAGAATTCGGTTATAAACATAAAAATCGACCAATCAAATCGGACATTTAAATCACGAATTTAAATAACCCAAAATGGCGGCGTGTTGTTTTTGTGGCCTTACTGACGACGAAATTCGGCAAATTCTTGATGAATTTGCATCAGATGATGACAGTTTTGACTCATCTGACAATAAAAACCTGTCTTTTGCTACCAGTGAAGAAGATAAAGTGGTTTTGGCTAAAGAACATTCTGACATCGACACCGAATTAGACGGCTACGTATACACGCTAGCGGACTGTCAAATTGGGTCAGGCGGATGACTTGGGCGAGATAGACAGGACTGAACAAGTAGCAGATTTTCCCATTTGACCCCTAACTGTTCCATTTACAAACGTCTGTGGCGGACCAGCCCCTGATGCACCATTTTTGAAATTTTTCTAACTGCTTTTGGATAAGCTTTTTGATGTGCTAGTTGAACAGACCAGGCCTGCATGGTGAGTAGAGTAGGTCAAATGCACAGAAGGCAGGTAAACCCCACAGAATAAAATGGAAACCTACTTCTCCTCTAGCATCTTATTTTAGAGAACAAGATCAAGAATCCCAAAGGCTGCCCCAAGAAGGCTCAATATGAATGTGAAGCATGTAAAGTTGCTTTGTGCAAAGTTTTATGCTTCCACATTTGCAACGAGCAAAATCAGATAGTGGTTCTGTGGAGTGTAAGGAAGGTAAGCAATATAGCACATCGATACAAATTTTTAAATTTCCATTCTAAATTGTCCTCTTAGAACTGTTCAGTGCAGTCTATTGAGAAAGAGGAGTCGATTCAGGAGCTTCATCCATCTTCAAGGTGACCATCCAGTGCACTCAGGCATTCATAAAAATGGCCCTTTTGAGAGCTACCAAATATTTGAAAAGGAAACAAACTTCAGTGTGTTTGCCTCTCTGTGTGCCTGGCTTGTTGTAATGTTACTGTTGTCCTGTTGGTGTGCATGCTGCAGTGTTTTTGATGTCGTGGTTGTATTACTATGTATGTGTTTGGGAGGTGATAGGGTGAGTAGGCAACATGAGTGCCCCAAAATTTTTCTATCAAAAACTGGACAGAAGGATTGAAAGAGTAGATAAAAAGCTAAAGAATGATGTTAACCTCAAGTCTGTATGCCAAAAATTATCAAAATCTGATAAGTTAAAAATTTCTTACTTTTTAGGCATTTCTTGTTACTCCTCTGGTACGACTACTGTCTGCATACTAAAAATATTATATCTCCTTCATTTATGAAAATATTTTCAAACTTTTTGGAGGTTTTGTCTGATATTAATTGCTGCACAGTTCATGTGCTGACATTACATGAGTTGTCACTGAAAATGTTTTCTATAGGGGTTTGAACATGAAAAAAGTTTTCAAATGGGGTGGGTACAGTTTGGGGCAACTATGAGTACCTCCAAAGAATTTTCTCAAAAACTGGAAAGATGGTTTGAAAGAGGAAATAAAATGCTAAAGAATGATATTAACCTCAAGTCTGTGTGTCAAAGAATGACCAAGATCTGATAAGTTAGACATTTCTTACTTTTCAGGTGTTTTCTTATATTTCCTTCAAATTGTACGACTTCATCTTACATACTAAAAATACTGTATCTCCTTCATTTATGAAAATATTTTCAAAATTCTTGTGAGGTTTTGTCTGGTATTGATTTCTGCACGATTTTTGTGCTGACACTACATATGTTGTCACTGAAATTTTTTTTCCATAGGAGCCTGAACATGAAAAAAGTTTTAAACATGGGGTGGGGTACGGTTTGGGGCAACTTTGGGTACCCCAAAATTTTTTGTATCAAAAACTAGACGAATGGATGGGAAGAGGAGATAAAATGCTAAAGATTGATGGTAACCTCATGTCTGTAGGTCAAGAACTGACTGAGATACAACAAGTTGAAAACTATTTAATTAATAGGCGTTTTCCGGTAAAAATCGCTCGTCGTCAGGGCCTAGGCGGAAAAATTTCTCTCGTCGGTTAAGGGTTAAGCCCTTCCGAGTATTATGGAATCGAGTACTCAAGAAACTCGAGTACACGAGGCAGCCCTATTATGAGATCACTCTACGTAGGCTGGTTCCTAGATGAGAGGCGGTGGTGCCATCTATCGGTCGCGCCCTTCGTTGAGTTATTACGTTTTTACAGAGCGCCTCACAAGCGCTATCTAACCTTGTAAATATCAATGCTTCCGTTTAGAGCAGCGTTGGTCCGCACACCGCGAAGTATGGATCAAAGCAAACGAGTCCATTTTTCTACCATGTTCAGAATGAGTTACTGCTTCTTCACCTCAAGCAGCTCAGATTCATGTCTTGAACCCAACATATATACATATCCCACTGCATATACAGCGTAAGCTAAATGTGAGAAAAACACTAAATCTGACAAATAATCGAAGAGATTGGGAGCAGTTTATCGCATCTTGCTTATACCCACCGTAGCCTGGCTTCTGCTTTCTATGACCGATTGGAATTCGACCCGGCTTCTCCAAAGGCTTATGATTTTTGACTGCGATTTTGACTTGAAGCGACTATCGACTGATGCCTTGTGCATTATGATAATGGCGCTATAGAAGTCTTTAGATTAGATTAGCTATACACAATTCCTTGCACATCCATCATTGTCAACATCACAGGCAGTGGCGGATTTAGCTATAGGCGTGGGGGGCGGTTCACCCCCGCCCCCTCTTTGTTCTATCCCTGCGTCTCTTAGACCAGACCCATGCATGGTGGACTGCCATAATGTAGTCCCTCTATGGAAATGCTCTTGCCCCTCCACACAAACAATCCTGGAGCCGCCACTCATCACAGGCAAGAACTTAATATGCAGGATGTTCGCCAGAGGGCATTTGATGTTTCAAATCCCTGCACCGAACGACCTTCTTCATAAACGCCGACCTCATTCATTCGTCCTAATAGGCCTACAGGTTTATTTTTCCGATTCATTTTCGCGTTGACTTCCACCTCATCAACTTTAGGTAATGAACGCCCAGGTGATTACGTGCGTAGTCCTATGCCTATGGTCCCTGCTTTGTTTTCGCGAGAAAGGTCACACGTAGAAATTAGAGCTACTGTATTATTTAGCAATTATAATTATATGTATTATAATTTTTTCAGGTAGGCTATAATTATGTCTCTATATTTGAGAGTGTGTGCTTGTGCGTGTGTGCGCATGTGTGCATGTGCGTTCTTATGTGCGTGTGTGCGCTTATGTGCGTGTGTGCGCTTATGTGCGTGTGTGTGCTTGTGTGCGTGTGTGTGCTTATGTGCGTGTGTGCGCTTATGTGCGTGTGTGTGCTAATGTGCGTGTATCTGTTTATGTGCGTGTGCGTGCTTATGTGCGTGTGAGTGCTAATGTGCGTGTGCGTGTGTGTGCTTATGTGCGTGTGTGTGTTTATGTGCGTGTGCGTGCTTATGTGCGTGTGAGTGCTAATGTGCGTGTGCGTGTGTGTGCTTATGTGCGTGTGTGTGGTTATGTGCGTATGCGTGTGTGTGGCCTACTAATAAAACATTTACGACGGTGGCCTGCAGCCATACAAGACAGTGAATAATAACACTAATTGCATTGGTTATATGTCGTATAGATGTCGAATACAGAGTTGTTAACGAGGGCGAATCATTTAATTAGCCTCAAGGTTTGTTTACGAACAGAAGAAGCTTTAATTTATGTATATGCACATAGACAATTTTTAAATACTATTATATATCTACACATATATATATAATTATGCATAAAATCACACGCTGTTACTATTGGGTCTGCAGGACAATGGACTGACCGGAAATCGAGTAGGGGCATAGATGCTCAATATTTGGACTGTGTGTAGCTTTTTGCACGCAGTTCCGTGTTACGAAAATGAATGAATGGTAGGTTATCATAGCAGGCTATCGGTTCTGCTATTCAAGTAGGCCTTCGATACGTTAAGTCGCTGCTTGCATTCTTGTCCAAAAGCATGTGTAATATGCAACTCAATATACCATACAGCGACGATAGAAAGACGACACATTCACAATAGAAGCCTTTGGACTTACTTATTCACATTTTCACAAGTATTGTCTTAATTCGTATATTAAGGCAGCAGAATGCATCTATCTGGGAAGGTGTAGGCTGTTGTGTCACATATCCTATCTGTCTCTCGTGCAACTTACGGCAAAACGTCAGAAGTGTCCACTATAAGTTTTAGTATCTCAGATCACTCCGATACTGACATAGCCGCATGACTCTTGGATCTTGACCTGGAACCGAACCCTTCCTGCCTATCGATTTTGTTTTGACTGAGCGCCTGTGAATAAGCTGGTTTCCGCGGCTGAGCTTTCGTTGGGCGCTGTAGAAGTCTCGAGCTTACGATTACTTACGATTACGATAGCTAGGCGGGTATATAGACAGCTGAAACATCAGTAGCTGATTAGAGTCACCGAGATTCAGACACGCAGATGATATGACTTCAATTGCAAAACTGACAGAAAATTGCCCTAAAGAAAAGAATTAGTTGATGGAAAATTGTTTTGGTCGCTCGAACAGAGACGCTGTTAGCGTGATAAGCCGTGTAAGGATGAATGTTGTTCATCATCCGGATAAACTCCTTGGAATCCTATTTCAGTCGTTGTATTTGGTGCTGCTGGTTGTGTCTGCCTCAAATGTTGCGGTCTCTATCCACTTGGAACCACATGCTAGCGTTGAGAAAACGGTCGAGGGAAGTAAGAACGCAACAAGTATGATGCATTCGATCAGCTCTTTCGCAGATTCACTGGAGCATGATCAGCAAAATGCTGAGACCATAAGGAATCCGAAGACCGGATTTATTTCTCCAGGACCAGACACGAAGAAACGATGGAGAGGCAGTAAGGACGTCAGCAGCGAGTCTTCTTTTGATCATCCTTCTGAAGAAGCGAAGGAGTTCAAAAAGCATTCTTCGAAAAGTGTTGAAAGGGTTAAAGCAACTCAGACGGCGGTAAAGGACAACATGCTGGAGTTTTCAGACACAGACTGGGAGAACCAGAATACCAGTAGGTCTGCGGTATTGGGACGGAGAATAGATGCAAAGTTATCAGACGATACAATGCACTTCGCGGACGCTGTCGAAGAAGCGAGAGACGAGGACGATGGTACAGAGACGGAAAACAGTCTGGAAGCGGATACATCCGGCTCTGAGGAAGACGCGGCTGCTATCAGGGCGATGATCCTCTCTGACTCGCAGCCGGAAACACTCAGCGAAGACTTCGAAAGCTGGAAGAAGGCACCAGATGGCGGAGTCGATGCAGATGCAACAACAACAACAAGAAGTGCGCCTACGATTGATATTCTTCAAGTAAATGAACGGAACGTCACTCGTTCCCATCCGGAACCAAAAGAGAGCAAAGAGGAGGAAGAGGAGTTTGACAGCAGCCAGTACGAAGCGGCCTACATCGAGGCAGGACAGGACTACGGGGAAGACGTTGAGGTGGTCAATCAACTCCTCGTCAAGCCAGACGATCTCCATTCCAAGCGCAAGACGATAAACCGGAAAAGAAAAGTCTCCCGGACACGAAAGCGGACCCTCAGGGGTCCCCGACCAAGCAGCAGCAGCAGCCGAGAGAACAATGCTGGAAGAAAACAGAGCAGAATTCCAAATCTGAGTCGCTCTCCCACAGCCAGAATTTCTCCACACAGTTCCTCATCGAGTTTTGTACCTGGAAAACTTCCATCCAGTCACGCAGCGCAACTCCGAATCCAGGATCATTCATCCGGATCGTTGCTCCATCCACGAACTCGTGCCGTGCATCGATCCCCTGCTTCCTTGGGTCTGTCCCATCCCATCAGGGAAGAATTCCAGACGGAACGCAGTCAACCAGAACGCATCGGATACGCATCAATTTACGTTCAAGGAAAGAACGCCAACTTCCGAGGAATTCCACATTCGGATATTCGTCAATTTGGTAGAAGCATTTAGAATATTCGCTGCTTCCATCCCTCAAGAGGAACGCTGGAATAAACAGCGGTGAATATATAGTAAAATGGCCATCGCAAGAGTTTATAATTTACGAACCAGCTTTCATTGTATGAACAATAGCCTATTTAAGTGTAGCATAATCAACAACTGTCGCCCTCTAAATCCTCCTCCTTCTCTGGCTTCATCATGCACTCGCCTGCCTGTCTGTCTGTCTATCTCTTAATGCCTCCATGCCTGCCTCTCTGCCTCCCTACCCTCTATGCTTGTTTGTGTTTGTCTGGATCTGTCTTGTCTGCCTTGCCTTATCTGTCTGTTTGTATGTGTTTATTTTACCAGTGGGTGGGTGGGTGGGTGGGTTTGGGTGGGTGGGTTTGGGTGGGTGGGTGGGTTTGGGTGGGTGGGTTTGGGTGGGTGGGTGGGTTTGGGTGGGTGGGTTTGGGTGGGTGGGTGGGTTTGGGTGGGTGGGCTTAGGTGGGTCGGTCGTTCGTTCGTTCGTTCGTTCGTTCGTTCGGTTGGTCGGTCGGTCGGTCGGTCGGTCCGTCCGTCTGCCTGCCTGCCTGCCTGCCTGTCTGTCTATACGTTATGGTTATGCCTTTGTTTTGTTTGGGGTTGAAGTTGACTGACTGACTGACTGACTGACTGACTGACTGACTGACTGACTGACTGACTGACTGACTGACTGACTGACTGACTGACTGACTGACTGACTGACTGACTGACTGACTGACTGACTGACTGACTGAATACTTATCAATCAACGACTTAGTTTAGTGTGGAGCAGTACAGACAATGGCCCATATTGTTGATGTTTGTCCGGAAACAAGCTTCAGTGGAGAACTATTGACTCTTCATCTCGCTGGTGATGCCGCTTGCAACTGGCAGTGCACGAACCGCCTACGCTAGAAGAAGAACCAAGGACTGGATGTAAATTTGCTTCACTTTAACTCACGTGTCTTAACCAATGGTTCACCGTCCAAGAAAATTATCGCTAGTTTTATGGCATACGATTTTAACTGGCCATAAATTATTAGTAAATCTGTCGGCACCGGGGTAGTTGAAGGACTCTCCAGTCGAAAGGAGAGGCAGATATACTTTCTCCACTTTTGATCTTAAAGGAAGAAATTTTTGGTGGATAATTTTTCCGGAAGGGCTCAAAGCCTAGGAGGTCTGCTGCTGGAAGGGAAAGGGGAAGAGGGAAGAGGGAAGAGGGAGGTCATTTAACCATGAGCGCGCGGTGACCGAATACACCAGTAGGTATTTGACTCTAGTTGTTGGGAGTTGACCACCAATTTGACACAATGAAAATGCGGTGTGGAAGCTAACGGAAGAAATTCGGCATGGCCCATTTGATCATTAACTTACTTGCTTACTACCACATGACAACTTCTGATGGCTTATGTTTTTGTATTTATACTTTCACAGTTTATAATAACAGTGAAAACCTACTAAAGGAATTAGTCAGTACAAGAAAATAACGCTATAAATACAGTCTACACAGCGAATCAAACCACACATAAAATAACGCATATAAATGCAGTGGTCCACTGGTATTTGTTCAATAAAGTTGTCGGATAGGAGACGTCTATACGGAAGCCCCTAGGGGACATTGGGGACATGCGATTATTTTTATCTAGGGCAACTAGATAATATCCAATGCGCACAAGATAAATAAAAAATTATTGCATGTCCCCTATGGGCTCCCCTACATCTAGCACTCTAGTGCTAATATAGGGCCTATAACTTCTTTTTAAAGTTAGCTACGTTGTTTAAAGCGAACGTCAATGGCACCTCTGTGCGCGAGGATGCGGTTCATATACCGATTGTGGCTATATTTCGAAGATTTAAATCTCGGGCTAACACGGTCTGTCTACGGGGACCTTAAATGGCGTGGCGCCCATTCAAACGGGCAGCGGTGGCGACGAATCTCACTCGATATATTCACTGAAAATTAAGCAGGGTCAAGGCCATACGGTCACCATAGAAACATACATTGACTTACTGCCAGCATGTCAACTCAGTTCGCTGAAGGCTGATACTCCGCGACATACCAATTGTTAAAGCTTAATGACCAGTAGTCCTCTAAATTCGGTAGAAAAATTCCTGGGATTCCAACTGGGCTGTATAGTGTTCCTCTTTCGCAGATCCGATCCCAGTAATCCTCTAAATTCGGTACAAATATTTGCGGGAATCCGAACTGGACTATAAAACTGAAAGCACTCCTCTTTCTCAGATCTTATCCTGACTCCCCTTCTTCCTCTTATCCCTCCTTCCTCTCCAATCCCAAACATCACACAACGTAGCTGTCACACTGTCTCTCTGCCTGACTCTTGGATCTTGACTTGGAACCGAAACCTTCTTGCCTATCAATTTTGTTCTGACTGAGCGCCTGTGAATAAGCTGGTCCCCGTGACGTGGCTTCCGTTGGGCGCTGTAGAAATCTCGGGGTTACGATTACGATTACGACAACTAAAATTTTACAATTACCGTGAATTATGTGAACCTTTAGCGATCTATGCAGCTCATAAATCGAACTTAAGGTGGCCTCTAGCAAGCTGACATCAGCATGTAAGTGCATGGAAAAGAAATTGGCGGCTGTGGCTCAAAGTGCTTCCAAACCCCCTCCATCTGCAGGGAGCTGATTCGCGAGGGGAAGGAATGGAAATTGGGAGAAGAAGGAGACTTCTTGCCTAGTGCCTAGGGGCCCCAATAGGCCCTAATCCGGGCCTAGCCTCCCTTACCGTGGTGAAGGATCTCACACGATACATTCATTGAAAAATGAGCAGGTCGAGGCCATACGGTCGTTATATAATACCGTATACACTTACATTTACCTTGCTTCGCTTTACCTTATCTTACCTTATCTTACTCTGCTTTACCTTATCTTAACTTACCTTACTCTGCTTTACCTTATCTTATCTCACCTTACCTATCCTTACTTTAGCTTACCTTAACTTACCTTGTCTTACCTTGCATAAGTCTTTTTTCCTGCAATTAATGGTAGAGGTATGCAGGAGCTCATGTGATATTATTGGAACCTTGTCTTAGTTCTTCACTGCATACAACAATACAGAATCTCTCATCTATTCGAAAACACTTGAACCAGACTCTCTGCATGTTACACCGTCTTGGGGGCACGGTAGCATATTGGACAGAGCACTCGGCTTGTAACGCGGAGAGTACGGGTTCGAACTCTTCCGATACGGTTACTGAGTAGGGACCTTGAGCAAGTCCTTAACTCACAATTGCTCGGCGCCATCGGTTGATGCTAAGTCATTAGATAGTGGCGCCTAATAAATGCAGAAATAATAATTGAATGCCAGGTTTAGTTGAATGAATCACTGGTACATTTGGGGGTATACTTCACTGAAATATCACGTATGTTACCCTCAATGGTGAGCGTCAAATTAGCCTGTATGTTTACGCAATCGTTACGATTCTCGGGTATTTGCTTTGCGAGAGAGAGAGAGAGAGAGAGAGACAGAGAGAGAGAGAGACAGAGAGACAGAGAGACAGAGAGACAGAGAGACAGAGAGACAGAGAGAGAGAGACACAGAGAGAGAGAGAGAGAGAGAGAGAGAGCTGAGTCGTTCATTCAGAGAGAGAAAAATGATACCGCTAAACATAAGTAGCAGGCGATAAGCAGCAGAGTCAGTTGAAATATTATCATAAGGAGTCTAAACCTTGTTATTAATGTGGTTTTTGTGGCCCCCGAAGACATTTGTGTGTCACGATGTAGTTGACGCCTGTCAGCTTCTGTTCAACGACAGTTGTGTCTTAATTGGTTTAGCCATAATACTAACCATCTTTGAATCCGGGTTGTACGTGAAAACGCGGTAGAACAGTTATGTCCTATTGGGAGATCACATTGGTCTAATGACGAGAGCTGATAATCCGCATTGTGTGTTGTTGGGAGCTTTAAGTTCCCCTTGGTTGGGAGCTCTAAGTTCCCCATGGTTGGGTGGTAAGATTTCCACCCCCGTCCTCCACTGTCCAGTAGACGGTTCTGAATTCGTAGCCGCTACGGCCGATGTTCTTTTGTTGCTGAGTCACTGTTTACATGTAATCGCAACTCAACACTTGAGGCTTTCATTGCGCCTCTACATACGAACATCTTTTCCAGTCAGTCATTTCTGTACATATCAGGTCTATATAGGCTGCGGTAATAGATTACATTACATTACTTTTACATAACATCGCACCTTTTCAAATCAGTCATTTCTGTATATAATAGGTCTATATAGGCTGCGGTATTAATTTACATTATATTACATTTACGTAACATCACATTGCATTTAAATTGCATTAATTATCATATTACCTTATGACATAAAAAAAATTTCGCAATCACATCACGCTGTATTGCATTACTTTGCATTACATTCTTCATATCACATTATGTCATAATATTGCATTGCTTTTGCATTCGTCAGAATGGGTTGCGTAAGAGAGACTCACTTGAACTCTCGTTATCTACCATAACATTTGCATTGGGAAATCGATCGACTGATGTTTAAAGGTGAGCTGAACACGTCTCAACAATTAATCGATTAAGGAAGGCAATATGTATGGTTGTATATATATATATATGTATGTATCTATGTACATGTATGTGTATATGTGTGTATATATGTATGTATATATGTGTGTATTTATGTATGTATGTGTGTATGTATATATGCACATGAATGTATGTATCTATGTACATGTATGTATGTATGTGTGTATATATGTATGTATGTGTGTATGTGTGTATGTATGCATGTATATATGTATGAGTGTATGTATGTATGTATATATGCACATGTATGTATGTGTGTATATATGCATGTATGTAAGTGTATGTTTGTATATATGTATGCATGTATGTTTGCATGTGCATATGAATGTATGTATGTATGTGCATATGTATATATGTAAGTGCATATGTATGTATGTATGTGCATATGTATGTATGCATGAAGACAATATGCAGTAGTGGCTTTAAGTGCCTCTCAATGGTGCTGCATACATGGCAGTCTGCAAATCTGAACAATTGTGTTTTAAGTTAGGCAGGAAGTATAGAAACCGAAGTTTAGAAATAGAAACATAGGTAAATTATTAGTCGCCCAAATAATGCAAGAGACAATTCTCGTTAGTGTTTCAGTAAATCTGCACAAATTTCTGGTTTTGGGAAAGTGGTCCAAAGTCATCCAGCCTTTTCCATTATAGCCTTGCGACTGTTGGAATATTGTTGCTGTCATTGTTGTTTATCTTAGTTGCCCTCGTTGCTGTTCTTGTTGTCTGGTTTTCTGATTCACATTTACCATGGATTAACTGAAGCCAATTACTTTCCATACATAAGTATCGTATACCGTTGTCCATTCTTAACTCAGTTATAATGTTTTAAGGATTGGTGTTGCATCTGGCTGTTGAACAGAGGCATGTGCACCAATGCTTCTGAGTGTACAGTTCGTGATATGGTGTTATTATCAGTGAAGGAAAATTACACAGTATCAGAAGTAGGGCCTATGTATTCTAGAAAAAAGTTCACGTAGTTCTGGAATGGCCAGTTTTGTTCTTATATATCCCGAGTGTGTAGTTGCTGTTTAACGACGCTGTGTCATCACGAAGATGATTAGCCCTCATCATCGCCCTCCTCCGTAGTCCAGGCTTGGGATTGGCACCACCCGACTAAAGGCAATGACGAGGTTCTGTTACACGACTCTGGGAATATGCCTTGAAAGGCATGCACACTTAAGCACTGGATGGCCACGGAGATACGGTGCAGGTGTTTGAGTCAATAATTATGAGTAATTGCATGTTGTTTGCGCGAAGGCATATACATGAGTGCATTGAGTATAGTTGGTAACTTAGTGTCATTATCTTTGAAAGAAAATTACACTGCATGGTAAATAAATCGGTTCAAAACTCAATAGTTAAGCCTTGGAAGATATTAGATCTGTTTAAGCTGTCGTACGATGATAATGATGATCATGACGATTCACTCATTTCTTAATGAGTTAGCTCAATACTACATCACGTTATAGTTCAGCACTTAAAGATCGATACGTGCAATTTAATATTATTTATTTATGTAAAGCACTTATTATGCGTGCATGAGAGTTTACTTGAACCTGAATCACTTGGGGTCAAGATGAGTCATGCAAAACCAGAGTGAAATGTTGAGTCATAACAAGTGATCTAAATGAAGATAGTGAGTTGGTAAGTTGGACTTTTTTCAGTAGACGATTTCAAATACGAGAAGCGCAGCATTTAAAGGCACGTGACCCTATGTGGTTGCAACAAACCAGTTGTTCTTGTATACCTGTATGTGCATATACCAGCTAAGTAATAAATAATTTGTATCATTGACATGTTTTTGTGTTTTTTTATATATTCCTAAAAATATAAAGCTGAACATTTCTATTATGTAATTACGTATGTGTATATTCAGATATATATATAATATTTGTATCTTTGACATATTTTCATTGCTTTATGTATAACCTAAATCCCTTCCCGTATCACGTTCTCTACCAGTGTTCTATAAATTAAATTATAATCTATATTTAATTTAACAGTTTTTGTTTTGCAGCTGATTTGCAAAATTCCTTTTTACAGGTTTAACGCGTCCTGACATTTATTTATTTTAATATTACTTATAAAATCCTGTCTTATTTTAACGGGGATTTGTAAAATGATGTTTGCTAAATGCAGTCTGAGTTGATTGTACTGTACATATTGATGGGCTCTGCCAGCCATGTTGATCAGAAAGAAATCAACCTCTTTTCACGACAAGGTCTCAGTGGAACTAAAATGCTTATTATTATTGCTGTTAGTATTAATATAACAATCAATCATTATCGTTGTTATTATGCATTATTATTATTGTTTTGCTCGAGTCAGAAATGAGTCTGAAGGAATGTAAAAGTTATTAGCAATGATTGATATCATCATCATCACCATCATCATCATCATCATCATCATCATCATCGCCTTCGTCGTCATCCTCGTCATCATTTTTATTACCCGAGGTACATATGAACCCTCAGGATTGCAAAAATTAGGGGAGTGTCATTCTGGAAAGACTATTATTATTATTATTATTATTATTAGTAGTAGTAGTAGTAGTAGTGGTAGTGGTAGTAGTAATAGTAGTAGTAGTAGTAGGTAGTAGTGGTAATGGTAGTAGCTGTAGTAGTAATAGTAGTGATAATAGTGTTATTTTACATTTGCATTCATTATTTTTGTTGTTCTTGTTATTATCATTATTTATTTTATTACTATGCGGCTTTCAACAAGCCATCAGTAGTCACCAGCAGTGCAAGTCAGCCAGACGAAGGGAGGGACGGAAGGACAGAGAGACAGCGAGAGCGAGAGACTGATAGACGAACAAGGCGGATGGTATTTTGTGTAGGCGTTGACCCACGGGTAGCGTTCCAGTTGAGTAATATCCCGCCAAAACTTGTGGCGCCTCTTAAGTACTTAACAGAATTGCTGCCTATGCTAGCCTAAATGATGTCTAAGTCATTAGGAACATTCATCTGTAAGCCAACAGTGCTAAGAAAACCAGAAAGTCAGCACTGGCGATCTTCTGCTCACAACGGATTCCCATCCAGAGATATAGGAATGGCTCATTCCCTAGACTTCTTCAGACTAGATCTTCCTTATGACAGTCATATTAAAAGTCTGCGAAGTCATCTTTCGTTCTTCTAATGATGATATTCTGATGCTGCTGCTGCAACTGGAAACCTACAGACTGCAACAGCTGCATCATCACCAGCAGCAGTAACTGCGCCCCATCCCGAACACTCGCACGCCGAACACTCACGCTTATCAGTTACTGCGGACAATTGCATCAAACGTCGTTCAGTTTAGAGATAAAATATTATCTCAGGCGCCGCATGAATCGCCTTGAATTATGATTACTATAAACGCCTTCTGTTCTCAGGGAAGTAGGGCTATATAAGCAACCGTTCATCTTACAGGCGTCGCCCACTGTCGCATGCGCTGTGTCCAGAATTGGCACGAAATACTCTTATAGACAGCAGTCTACCCGCTGTCTTGTATCTGCAAAGAACGCCTGAAGAAGCAAAAGGCTCGAACACTGACGTAGATGTTTATAGGGTCGTTGCTGTCATCGTTTTGTGTGTAATTGAATGATTTGATTTCGTGGTCGGGTTTTTCTGAACGAAGACCTTTTCTTCAGAGTTATTCACTGTGGACATAAAGATGATGCCAACGCTGCTAGTTTTGAGCGTTGTTCTCGTTGTTAACTTTGCCACTGTGTGGTGTGTGAAACCCAGCATCTGTGGCGGCGATGGTAAGTGTTTCTAAAGTAAACGAAAGCTTCTATGTCCCTAGCGAAGCAAAGGGGAGGTGCTCATTCCCGCTCTTCGGCCCTTGATCCGGCAGTGGACGAATCCCAAGGGCCTGGTCACGGGGCCAGCGCATCACAAAACCTGCCCTTTACTCCGCACTTACTCCGGTATCAATTTCTATCGCTAGGTGAGAGATACATGTGTGTGCAAACAACTTGACCAGGGTCGTTACATGGAATCCAATCATAAGGCGTGAACCTGAAACCTTTCAATTACAGGCTAACCAAATAGACCACCGTTAATTAGTTAGTTAATTATCTAGACCTTTGATATAGCGCTTTATGTACCTCACACAACTGTTTCATGCATCCTAAATGATGTGAAATGTCCTTAAGAACAGAGAGTACGTCAACAAGCGAAACAACCCACAGATTACTAGAAGATTCATAAGTGGCGAGCTCACGCACACACGTGGACCCCAACCAACGGATTCATAAGCAGAGTTGACAGATGACATGTTGTTCAGAGTTCCTGAACGAAGTTGCGTCGATGGTGTAGAGCAACAACAACCGGTATTGTCCGCTGGACGCGACACCACCTCCCAACAGTTCCTCATTAGCGTAATCTACTATAACTAACCAAAACACGTACTATTCCACATTTAAAACCCAACCTTAACCTTCCGCAGCAACAGATAAGAATGAAGCGAAATGTTGCATTATCGTTCGGATATCCACTGCTTTGGGCCACTAGCCGCCAGAAACGAACATGAAATAGCTTTTGGGGTTCGACGGTAAGCAAGGAAATAGTTTTCTTCGACACAAGTGAACCTTAAAAGTCCGCGGTAAATATAAATGTACAAGTTTTTGTAGCGACCGTTTGACCTCAAAACTGTTCATTTTTTTCAGTGAATTTTATTCAGATCCTTCACCATCGCCGCCTGTTTGTTTGAATGGGCGCCCTGCCACTAAAGGTCCCCATGTGTGCATATATGATTTTGTGTGGCGGATTTACATGTTTTGGTGGTGAATATTCTGTTTTATGTTGCGAATATCTCTTTTAAGGTAACGGGTCTATTCTTTTAGGTGGAGCTTCTCATAGTTGATGTGCCGGTTCTCAAATCAGAGCAGCCGTATCTCAGATCCGGCGGTGTCTGGCTTAGTTGAACCATTGTGTATATATGGATGTATGTATATATGTAGGACCTATGTATGTATGTATTGATGTAGTATGTTTGTATATGTACACACACACACATATATATATATATATATGCATATCTACGTGTGTACGTCTACAGAGAAAGTGAGCGAGAGCGAGGAGAAGAGAGCGAAAGAGGGAGAGAAAGTTGAAGAGAAAGTGGATGAGATCACTGACATAAGAAATCAGATTATACATGGATTCTTCAAATTACTCGCTATTTTCCTTAGAAATGACCATCCATGGATGCGTTGTGCCTTTACAGAATAGCTGTACACAATATTTTGGGTTTAACTAAGTTAATGGCTTCTATCCCCCTCATGCCAATTTCGCATTCCCCTCGCGCACAGAAGATTAGCGAAGTATTAGATGCTCTAACAACCACTGCCGGATCCTTGAGTCATCATGCTTGCTACTTCACATTAGTTTAAACGTCACGAACGAATCGTTTATGGCTAGGCCTACTTATAACTTCTGTCAACTTGATCATCCTCTATTAGTGTAAAAAGGCGTGTTTATTTTTATAAATTTTTATGCCCGAAGCATGCGTGATCCCTCGGGACTTACAAAAAAGGCTCCGGAGAAAAAAAGTCTGGGTCGGCTACATCTCATGAAGTTCTGGCAGAAAGTGCTGCGTAAGGCGACATGATTAAAGGGTTGGATAATAACTGATAGACTCTGGAAGAGGTGGAATGTTTCTCTTGTTTCCCCAGATACTTGTGTTAGAGTGCGCTGAAGCTCCGGAATAAAAGTAAGCCCAGCGTTGTTAATAGGGCCCAGAGTTTCGAAGGCAAGTGGAACAAAATCATAATGTGGCAGAAGTGGACTGTATTTTGACATTTTTCTCAATTCCACCAATTCCGCAACCCCATCAGTCATAATAGAAGTAGCAGCCAAGTAAGAAGCGGCCACAGCGTCAGCTACAGTGACATCCCAAATCAACTGCGGTCACTGCGCCATAGAATATGTGTAAGTTCGTCTGGTCTTTTGCTGTCAGTTCTGGATAAGCCAGGAAAAGGTTTTTTAATTGCAGGAAAACCCACCTGACCACGGCTTCGACAGATTAGTTCATTTAAGAAGCGACCAGGACCCAATCACAAGAAAGGCCATGCGATCCACAGTCACAAGTTTCGCGCAAGAGAAACGCCCGACAACTGTACCGTTCGCAAATACTTGCTCCAAAGGCAAAGGCCAACAGAAATTCTCACAGCCTCAGCATGTTTTCTTAGGCCACAGGCGGTGATGATGTATACAGCAGAAGCCAGTCTCCTGCATGTGATGAAGAAATCATTTTGAAGCAACCCTGATGTTACTTATTGGTCATAGAGACCTCGAGATTAGTAGCAACCGTTTGAATTCGTGGCTGATCCCAATACGATTGCTTGTGTACAAGACTGAATGCATTATTCTACTCTCGACTCACCAGTGCTGTCGCATAGCTTCAAAATGTGTGTCGTCGTTGGCTTGAGGTTTGGAGAACGCGGGTGCCTGCAGCGAAGGCCAAGAAAGCAGGCAGCGCAAGCGAAGTCACCCGGACTAAATCCAGTTTTCCAGCTTTGATCGGAAGAGAAACTTAGAGCCACTGACTGTCTGTTAAGGAAAGAATGAGGATCGAACAAAGGCCGTCAAGTGGAAGAGAATCACATTTTGCTTGGGAAGGATGGTCAAGGCATGAACAGCATCGTAAAGTGTGCAACAACCTTAATGATCTTCTAAGCAATATAAGGCCATCGTGTTTGACAATAATCCCCAACCTTAAGATAGCTAAGGACACCCGAACAGCGGGATTCCAGGCAAGTTGTGAGGGCCTACGAGGTCGATAGTGGGGTGTCCAACAGAATGGCTGTCTCCGGTTTGATGAACTAGAACTGATTGAGAGGTTCAGGATTGGTCGCCACCGAGGAATGCGAGATCACATCACAGTTCGGTTAGGCGATTGGATTAAGCATGCTCACAAAAACACATTTTAAGAAGCCATTTGAGGTGCCCGAGTAGAGACCGTGCTAGCCCGAGATTTAAAACTCTGAAATATAGCCTCGACCTATATGCGAACCGCCATCCTCACGCACAGAGGCGCCTTGACGTACGGCTTAAACCAGTGTAGCTACCCAAGCCGGTAATGTACCCAGGAGACGACAGGCGATAGCTTGAGTCCGTATATCTCCCGGCGAAAGCGGGAAGATCGACAACGCTAACCGCAGCACTGAACTCAGAGTTGAATATTCTTTGCACCGCCATATATAGGCCTAGTTCCGTTTACGTCGTCGGGAAAAAAATAATAACATAAAAGCCTCATTGCTTTCTTTTCATAAAGCAGGTTTTTTACACACAAAGTGGAGACCTATAATAGCCGAAATTTCGTCCTTCTCATCCTCGTGATCATCGGTTTAAAGTAGCTAATGCATTTCTGTGTGAATTACAGACTGTCTGGGGTTAAACAACAGAGACGAAGGCCCATCGTCAGCCGTGAAGGACAGACGCGAAAACCAAAGGCTGATCGAGGCCCTTCTAAGCACCGAAGGAGAACAGCTGTCACAAAAACGACTACCAGAGAAGCTCCTGTCTTCGCCAGATGGCGACATCGAGTGGAGCAAAAGTCGCGATTCGTCGTTCGAAGCCACGCCCAATGGTCAGCTACAGAGCCTAGCGATCGACCTCGAAATGGCGACCCTACTGAGACGACTCTGTGAGCTGTCAAGCGCTAAACTTCTGCTGCTGAAGTCGGCGACAAATAAGGATGAAGGAGGTAATACTGCGGACAATCTGTACCGCCACCTGTTGAGGTACCCCAGGTATGAACTCGGTCAGAGGGCAAGAGAAGCGAAAGAGGTGAAGATTCAGGAAAAGAGGCAAAAACCGAAGGCGAAACTCGACCCCACCTTCATGCTGATGGGAATCGGGAGAAAATAACGGCTGATCTCTACAATGGCATTCTCGGCCTCGGACATTATCATTAGTCTCTGCCTATGCTTATTACCCACATAAAAATGTTTGTCAAGAATTGTTGAAATGTAGCAAAGTTATTCTGATGAAAAGGAGGGAGAAGAAGACGATGAAGAAGTGTAAGAGGAGGAATTTGAGGAAACAGAGGGAAGAGACCGAAAGGAGAAGAGACAGCAAAAATAGGAAAATCATGTTTGCGACTGCACACCATCTAACGTTTTTCTCCCTCCCTCGCTCCGTCCCTGCCTCCTTTGCTACCTCCCTCTGTCCTCTCTCTCTGTCCTCTCTCTCTGTGTGTCCTCTCTGTGCCTCTCTGTCATCTCTCTCATTTTCTCCTTCCTCTCTCTCTCTCACTCTCTCTCTCTCTGTCCTCTCTCTGTCCTCTGTCTTCTCTCTCATTTTCTCCTTGCTCTATCCCACTCTCTCTCTCTGTCCTCTCTCTATACTCTCTCCTTTCTCCTTTCTCTCTCTCATTCTCTCTCCGTCCTCTCGCTGTCCTCTGTCTATTCTCACTCTCTATCCCTATCTCTATCCCCTCTTTGTCTCCCACTATTCTCTTTCTGTCCTCTCTCTCTCTCTCTCTCTCTCTCTCTCTCTCTCTCTCTCTCTCTCTCTCTCTCTCTCTCTCTCTCTCTCTCTCTCTCTCTCTCCTTTTCTCATTTCTCTATCACAATCTGTCTGTCTTCTCTCTCTCTCTCTCTCTTCCTAAATGTCTTTACGTATCTATCTGCGGTCTGCTTACGTGTCGTTGTTTGGTCTTTTCGTTTTTATTTGCGGTCTGCATGCACCAGCAGCAACACTTCTACCCCAACAGTCTTCTGATCGCCATGAAATCAATTTGACACGAATGCCATTACGACGTGAACTTGATTCTCAATGTTTTGCAAATTCTATAATGCCAGTATCTTTTATAACGTTAACATCACATGTTAGGGCCTTCACAAAATCCTTTAGAGAAGCAAAGCAGTTGGAAATTCCTCCCATTTGCTTCATAGGCCTACAATCGTAATCGTAATATCGAAATTTCTTCAGCGCCAAAGCAAGCCAAGTCGGAGGAACCAGCTTATTCAAAGGCGCTCAGTCAAAAAGAAAATCGGTAGGCAGGTAAGGATCAGCTTCAGGTAGAAATCCACTGGCCTATCGTATGTAGTATCCTATGTAAGCATCGTCGGTTAAATATTTTCAAAACCTACACGTAGCATTGCAAGTATGTGTATCCAGTTCAATGTATGATATGCTTTCGGCTGCAATTAGCTACCGCTGTATATAAGCGTAAAAGTCACGGCGGCTCTGTGCAAGAGGACGTCGGTTCGCGAAACGATTGTAGCAGTATTTCAGGGATGAGCCTATGCGGATATCCGGCCATCGCGGTTTGGGAACTCAGAGTTAGATGCCCAAGTTGGTAGCGGGTGTGAAGGATCTTACCCCATGAATTCATCGAAAACCGAATATCGTATATACGGTCGCTATAGATCAGTGGTGCACAACGTCCGGCCCGCGGGCCACATCCGGCCCGCCACGAGCCTTCATGTGGCCCGCGAAGATCAATGCGAAAGCCGAAAAATTGATAATTCAGTCATATTTTTTCATGATGTTGCGATTGATTAAAAGGCAGCATTACGGTTGCGCACATGTCTAATTCTGGACATCTCTAATTCATAATGTGTCCCCCATTTTTTTTTTGTTTACTTTTACAATCTCGTGTTTACATGACTAATTTCATCAAGTTGTTGTAATTCGTAATTAGTTGTGTTTTTATATTCCCTCGTAAATTCGAAATGTCTAACGGTCGGAAACGAAAAGTTGACAATGAAAACAGACAATTTCATGATGACTGGACAGACCGCTACTGTTTTATTCAGCAACAGGGTAACGTCATTTGTCTGTTGTGCCACTCAACAGTAGCTGTAGCAAAGATATCAAACATGAAGCGCCATTACGAGTCGAAGCACAAGGATTTCCAAAGTGTTGTTGGTGAAGAAAGAACAGCCAAAATTCAGTCATTGTGTCGTTCACTGAACCAGCAGCAGAAGGTTTTTACCAAGCGGTCTGCCGACTTCGATGCATCATGTGAAGTTAGCTACGACATTTCACTTATGATAGCGAAATCGGGTCGGCCGTTCACCGATGGTGACTTTGTGAAGAACTGTATGATAGCAGCGTCGAAGAAACTGTGTCCAGATGCTACTAACAAGCTGCAGACGGTCTCTCTGAACCGCATGACAATACAACGCCGAATTTCAGCTCTGTCACAGGACGTGACTAGGCAACTGGCAGACAAAGTAGCTAACTTTTGTTACTTTTCTTTGGCGGCCGATGAGTCGACCGATATCGACTCTACTGCACAGCTGTTGGTGTTTGTCCGTGGAGTATCCTCATCCTTTGAGATAACTGAAGAGCTGCTTGGTATGGGATCAATGAAAGGCAAAACAACAGGGGCTGACCTGCTGGACGAGACTTTGAAACTGTGTGGCAGTGTTTCCTTGGATATGACGAAGCTGGTTAGTATCACTACAGATGTGATGGAGCACCAGCTATGACAGGTCAAACTAATGGGCTGGTGTCCTTGTTGTCAAGACATCTGGGAACTGGAAACAGGGAGCTGGTGAAGTTTCACTGCATTATTCACCAGCAAAATTTATGTGGTAAGGATCTTGGCTTCCAGGACGTGATGACACTGGTGACAAAAACTATAAATTTCATCAAGTCACGAAGCCTCAACCATCGGCAGTTTCGAAGCCTTCTTGAAGACACCGACACAGACCATGGCGATCTGCTCTATTATTGTGAAGTGCAATGGCTGAGTCGAAGTAAGATGCTGAGGAGATTCTGGGAGTTGATTGATGACGTTGCAGAATTCATGACAGGCAAGAAGAAAGAAGCAGAAGTCGCATCTCTCACTGACAAAGCGTGGCAGGCTGACTTGACATTTCTTGTCGACATTACTGAACACTTGAATTGTCTTAATGTGCAGCTGCAGGGAGAAAATCAGCTTGTGTGTCATCTTGCAAATCATGTTGCGGGCTTCAAAGTCAAACTAAAGTTGTTTATTCAACAAGCTGAGTGGAAACTTCGTTCATTTTCCAACATTCCAGTCCCTGTTGCAGAAAAATCCAGATATCTGTACGAACATATATGCTGAGAAGTTACAGGCGTTGATGACGGCGTTCGATGGTCGTTTTGCAGACTTTGACCACCACAGCTTGCAGATGAAGGTGTTTGCAGATCCATTTGCTGTTCCGGTGGAAGATGTTTCGCCGGAGTACCAGCTTGAACTTATTGACATGCAATCCTCTGACACAATGCGTGCTGCTTTCAGAGATAAAACTTTGGTAGAGTTTTACAAGTGTCTTCCAGCAACATTCGTCAACCTGAAGGACAATGCTCTTGTTCATGCAAGCATGTTTGGAAGCACGTATTGCTGTGAGCAAACCTTTTCGCAAATGAAGCTCAACAAAAGCAACACCCGGAATCAACTCACCGACAAACATCTTGAAGAAGTTCTTCGTCTGTCAACTACGAACATTCGACCTGACATCTCCAGGCTTGTTGCGGACATGCAGCCACAGCCTTCACACTGACTTGCTTAATGTGATAAAACTAACAGTTTTGCAGGAAAATAAACTTGATAACTTATAAGTCTTAGTAATTAACACAGTTGAATTTAAACTTTAATTTACGTTTGCTAATCCTCTTCCTAGACCATAAATTTCGCATCAGTCTTACAGGAGCTCAGTCGTTTGGCCCCCGAAGGCTTTCGGAATTCGAATTGTGGCCCTCTTCCCAAAAAGGTTGTGCACCACTGCTATAGATAAACGTACACATTAATTCGTAAGCTCACAGTAGCCAGGTGGAATTGGTTGCCTGTCTGGCATACTCTTCTCTGCTGCGAACATTAAGCCAATAATTATTACATTTATTGCACTGGCTGCCCATTGAACAAAGAATTCATTTCACATTATGGGCTATAGTTCAAAAAGTATTACATTTAAATTAGCCGACCTATCCACGTTCCATGCTCACCCGTCATACCAATCGATATTCCACTCGATCATTGAACACCGTGACTTGCTGTGCCCCGTACCCGAACAGTTTTGGACTTTCAGAACTTCTCGGTAGCTCGACCAAAATTTTGAATTCACTGCCCAATTCAGTTCATTCTGTCAATTCTTTGATGCAATTCAGTTCTAAACTTAAGACGCATCTCTTTCAGCTTTCTCTCACCAGCAGCATAACCTCGTATCGCGTAAGCTGAGAAGTAAACACCAAGTCCAACGATGCACTGACCCCGTACATTGCTGGCTCAAGGCCCTAAAAAAAGGAAATGAGCGCATCCTCCATGTCTCGCTTGTGTGACATGGGATACTTTACTTTTTACCCACCGCAATCTTGCTTCCGGTTTCTTTGACCTCGTGAAATTCGACCTGGCTTCTCCAACGGATTATGATTTTAACTGCAATTCTGACTTGAAGCGACCATCGACTGATGCCCTGAACATTATGATAACGGCGCTATAGAAGTCATTAGATTAGATTAGATTTTGTGCGTTGCTCTGTTCTCCAGTTCTCGCTCAACAGACATAATGCTCCAATCATCTCCCTAATTAAACCGCCTCTTTCATCCTATTGTGTTCTAAGTTGATCTGAATAAATTGCCTACAGCCGGCCTCTCAAAAGTCCTTCGGGCCGTCTCTAAGGACATTGTACTTCTCTTACTCACTCACTCACTTCATTAAACGCGTATAATTGCTTTAGTCGCATCCGCACTTCAGTCGCACCCCGTCCTGGTGTCGTCATTGGGGCGCAAAATGACAGACAGGGAGGGAGGTAGGGTGAGAGTGGGTGGGGAGGACGGCCTTTGATACTTGTCGGCGGCGGAGTCAGTCTGAAGCGAACGACGATGGGCGATGTGATCCGCCGCCGATGACTCACGGTTGTCTCACCGTCCAGCAGTCCCTCGTAGATGGAAGACGATGGGGCGTCCGGAGATCTCTGGAACCAACGGATATGCGCAGTTCAGGCATTCCTCGCCCTTCCCCCGGTAGGTGGTAACTGAGCCATTTCGTGGTTGACGGTCGGTGCCGCTCCAAAGACTCTTTTCAACGAATCCATTTAATCGAATCGGTGCCTCTGATTCAAATTATTTTTGATGCCTGGCATGCTAATCTCTTAATATTCAAATATTCAAGACTTCCCGGCGTAGACGACGTACAACCCTTCTTCCTCTTATCTCTCTCTCATCTCCTACCCCAGACACCATCCCCGTAGCTGCCACGCTGTCTCTCCGTCTGACTTTTGGATTTTGACCTGGAACCGAACCCTTTTGCCTATCGATTTTATTTTGACTGAGCGCCTGTGAATAAGCTGGTCCCCGCGACATGGCTTTCGTTGGGCGCTGTAGAAATCTCGGAATTACGATTAGGTCTGTAGGTCTGAAGGTGGAATTCTGTCCCCTCTCTGTCTGTGGACTATTCCAGTCATAGAATATCACGATGACATGCAACAAAACCGTCTGAAACGTGAGGGGGGCTTTGTGTGTGTAGGGAGTGAGTATGCATTAGGAGATGGAGGATGGATGGCAGGATAGGAATAGATGAAAATGGTGTGAGGGAAAACCGCCTGATGATGTTGAAATGAAATTTTTTGCTAATAATTACAGCGCGAGTCTCTAATAACTGCGACGCGTGTGAACTCAATTAGTGAAGGTTCGAAGACATCTTTTACAATTATTGGTTCCTGGTCAGTTTCAAGTTTTTCTACTGCTGGTCATGTATTGCGTTCAAGCTGGACAATTCATTGTCTCAGATAGATAGATAGATAGATAGATAGATAGATAGATAGATAGATAGATAGATAGATAGATAGATAGATAGATAGATAGATAGATAGATAGATAGATAGATAGATAGATAGATAGATAGATAGATAGATAGATAGATAGATAGATAGATAGATAGATAGATAGATAGATAGATAGATAGATAGATAGATAGATAGATAGATAGATAGATAGATAGATAGATAGATAGATAGATAGATAGATAGATAGATAGATAGATAGATAGATAGATAGATAGATAGATAGATAGATAGATAGATAGATAGATAGATAGATAGATAGATAGATAGATAGATAGATAGATAGATAGATAGATAGATAGATAGATAGATAGATAGATAGAAGGAGAACAAGGAGAACAAAGAGAGAGAGAGAGAGAGAGAAAGAGAAAGGGAGAGAGAGAGTTAGCCAGATAAAAAAGTTGGTTCGCTGTCTGTCTGTATGTGTGTATGTATGTATGAAAGTATGCATGTCTGTATGTAGGCCTATATATTCATGTATGTATTTAATTAGGCTATATATGTATGTAGGCCTTTGTATGCGATTGTGTATACGTATATAGGCCTATATATGTATGTATACATGTATGTATGCAGGCCGTCATGTATTATGTAGGCCTAAGTATAAATACTTATGTATATATGTACGTGTGCATGTAGACCTATATACAGGCTGCATGCATAATTATGTATATTGATACAGAGAATGTCACAAAGTTCACCAATTCTTCTTAATTTTGGACAAGCATTCGTTGTTGCCACGTGACCTGTAGTAAAAAGTTGTATACATTTAGCCGAATCTCCTTCAGACGCCATCCAGGACCAGGATGCCTGTGAGGGCTTTTGTTCAGAGATCTTAACATATATGTTATCTCGCAGCAGGAACTTGTATTCCCAAGGTCAATGACGTATTCCTGCTCGCTCACGGAAAATCATGGCTCGTTCTCAAAGCCTTATTAAGATAGCATTTTGTCATAAGGGTTTTGAATGACCATTTCTTGTCTTCAAAATGTTCCCCTCGGTTTTGACAAGCCTGTCTTACGTTACCTCAACCTATCGAAACCCCTATTACTAAGTCTGAAAATTAGACAAGAAATTGTCTGTGGTGCAGCCGCTCCTCCTTACCTTCAATTTAACATAATTAATCTGCGGCGTCTAAGCTAACCGACGAAATTGGGCATGTCCCATTTGACTACTAAGGTACTTACTAGCACTTGATAACATCGGATGACGTGTTTTTGTATTAATGCCTTCATACTGTTTATAAAAACAGTGAAAACCTAGTAGATGAATTGGTTGGTATGTTGGTATAAGTGATTAACGCCATTAATACAATTATCCACAGCGACTATTTGACTACTTACCGTCAACATATTAACTCAATTCGCTGAAGGCTGATACTCCGTGACACATCTATTGTGAAAGCTTAAAAATTTCATATTACTGCAAAATCCGAGATTATACATGAAAGCCCGACTATATCCTGGGGTGAGTTGGCTTGCCAAATTATGGATATGTTCAGTGCTTTTTTCTAGAAAAAGAGGTTCCGGAACTGAACAATTATGAAATTTTGTGCTAAAATTTCGTTATTTTAACAATCAATAAACACTGGAAACAGTGTAACGTTATAAACACTGAATTTGAATTAAAATATGTTACATTATATTAAATAATTAAAATAACTTAGAATCACAATTCTTTTATTAAAAACTAAATTATTTTTATTAGCCGAAAAAAGGTGCTGGAACGCCGGTCCGGAGCGTTCCGTCTGAAAAAGCACTGGATATGTTTAGCCGGGCCAGGGATTTCTGATGCTGAGAATGAGACTGCTGATGTTGGGGAGGGGGTCATATCAAGGGAGACTGTCATTTGAAAGGACTTATATGTCGATTATGCGGCTTTCTACTTGTTTGAAGAAAAAACATCGTATCGGGCTATATCCCGGGATGACTTGGATGACAACCACAAGTCGGAAAGGTAGGGTGACCTCCATTTCATTTCAGGGTGTTGGCAAATCTTGCGACGAGCCTTGCTCTGCGCCGAACCAGGTGGTCGGTCCGTCTGATTAGCTGAATGGGTGAGAGTCTGTCCGTCTGACTGCCTGTGATTCTGTTCGTCTGGCTGCCTATCTACCTATCTTCCTACATATCCACGGAAAGGTAGGCAGAAACTACGATACTTAAGACGCACAATTGGAAGAAGATCTGGGTGGTGGGATAGTGAGGGGCATTGTTTAGTCACGGTAAGAATAAAGTATGGGTATGGTACCCCAGTCCAACAAGTAGGGAGTACACGTAACCCCCAAAATTTATGCCCGTGGTTGATACGAAGTGCAGTCGAATATCAACCTGTGTCAAAGACAGATCTCGGCGATGTTTACTGATTAATTTGTTGAAGATGTTATATACGTATACAAAGAAAACGAACTGATTGCTATCGTTGCAACTCGGTCACGATTACATTATTATTATTATTATTATTATTATTATTATTATTATTATTATTATTATTATGTGACTTTGAGCGAGCCATCAGCATTTACAAGAAGTGCAAATCGGCCAGCATGAGCGTCATATTCGAAGGCTACATTTCGTACCCTAATACATATCTATTTATATATCGCTGCATACACCTATATATGTATTCATGTATGTATATATATGCATGCATATATGTATATGTGTATGTATGTATGTATGTAGTTAGGTATGCAGGACTATATATATATATATTGAGGTGATCCTCTTCAGTACTTCACAGAAGTGCTGCATACGCTAGCCTGAATGATGGCAAAGTCATTAAGAGCATTCTTCAGTGTAGAAATGTCGCCACTGGCTATCTCCTGCACACAAGCAAACCCCCAAAACGGATTCCCATCCAGAGAATTTTTAAATGATTTATTTACTAGACTTCTTCTTCAGACTAGATCTCTGTTATGACAGTCATATTAAACGTTGCGCCGTCATCTTGCGTTCTTCTAATGATGATCTTCTGATGCTGCTGCTGCAACTGGGAACCCACTGGCTGCAACAGCTGCATCATCACCAGCAGCAGTAACTGCTCCCCATCCCGAACACTCGCACGCCGAACATTCACGCTTATCAGTTACTGCGGACAAAGACATCAAACGTTGTTCAGTTTAGAGACAAAATATTATCTCAGGCGCCGCATGAATCGCCTTGAATTATGGTTACTATAAACGCTTTCTGTTCTCAGGGAAGTAGGGCTATATAAGCAATCGCTCATCGTACAGGCGTCGCCCACTGTCGCATGCGCTTCATCCAGAACTGGCACGAAATTCTTATAGACAGCTGACCGGTGACTATTGTCTTACATCTGCGGAGGACGACTAAAGATTCAAAAGGCTCGAACACTGACGTAGATGTTCATAGGGTCGTTGCTGTCATCGTTTTGTGTGTAATTGGATGATTTGATTTCGTGGTCGGGTTTTTCTGAACGAAGACCTTTTCTTCAGAGTTATTCACTGTGAACATAAAGATGATGCCAGCGCTCCTAGTTTTGAGCGTTGTTCTCGTTCTTAACTTTGCGACGGTGTGGACTTTGAAAAGCAACATCTATGCCGTCGATGGTAAGTGTTTATGAAGTAAACTAAAGCTCCTGTGTCTATTGTGAAACGTAGGGGAGGAGCTCGCATTCTTTTCTTGGCCCTTGATCCGGCAGTAGACAAATCCCAAGGTTCTGGTTACGGAGCCCGTGCATCGCAAAACTTGCCGCTTACTCCCCATCTTACGCCCGTACCAAATTCTATTACTTGGTGACAGAGACTAGTTTGTGCAAACAACTTGCCCAGGGTCGTTACATGGAATCCACCCAGAAGGCGCGAACCCGCAACCTTGCAATTGCAGTCCGAGCTCGCTAACCGAATAGTTGGTTAGTAAGTTAATCAGTTAGTTACCTAGACATTTTATTTAGCGCCTTTTATGTACCTCACAAATTGCGGTGCAAAATCGATAGGCAAAAGGAGTTCGGTTCCAGGTCAAGATCCAAAAGTCCGGCAGAGAGACAGCGTGGCGGCTACGTTTGGGGGATGTTTGGGATTGGAGCGGAAAGAGAGATAATAATAAGAAGAAAAGGATACATTGGATGACAGAGGATAGAAAGGATGACATTACTTTTGCTTACACAAGTATACTCGAGTACGCAGTTTACAATTTTAGGCATAAAAAATCCATATTTTGAAAGGCTCGGAGGGGCCGGATGAGCCCATTTGGCGGGCCGGACCATGGCCAGCGAGCCGTATGTTGGAAAACCCTAGGGCAGGGCAACAACAGGCGGTAGTGTCCGCGGCACGCGACACCACCCCCCAACAGTTCCTCAATGGCGTAATCTACTATAACTAACCAAAACACGTACTATTCCGCATTTAAAACCTGATCCTAACCTTGCGCAACGAACAGGTAAGAATCAAGCGATGAAGCTACTTCCGTTTCCACACCATTGGGCTACTACTAGCTGCAGGCAACTAATATAAAACAGATGTTGGGCTACTTCGATTAAGAAGCAAATAGTTTTCTTCGACACAAGCGAACGTTAAAAGTGGGTGGTATATGTAAATGTACACGTTTCTATATAGCGACCGTTTGACCTCGATCCTGTTCATTTTTTGAATGAATTTATCAAGTGAGATCCTTCACCACTGCTGCTGGTTTGAAAGGGCGCCAAGCCATTAGAGATCCCCGCGTTTACCGATCGGCTTTTGGGTGGCGGATCTATGTGTTTGAGTGTTTAGTCTTTTTGTTAGGTGGCGGTTCTCATAGCTCAGGTGGCGAATCTCAAATCAGAGGTACTGGCTCACCTATCCGGTGGTGTCTGGCTGAATTGAACCACTGTATATATGCATATGTGTATGTATTCAGGCCCTTTGTATGTTTGTACGTTTATATGTGTATATGTATGTACGTATGTATGTATATATGCATGTATGTACGTATGTATGTATATATGCATGTATCTATGTACGTATGTATGTACGTATGTATGTACATATGCATATGAAACATACGTACATACGTACGTCTGTGTGTAAGTATGGATGTATGTAAGTCCTATGTATATATGTATGTATATATGTATTTATGCAGGTGATCAAGTACATATACAGTATACGGATGCATGCACTTACGTTATATGTATGTACGTATGTATATATGTGTGCATTTATATAGGTACAGTATGTATATATCTACGTACGTACGTCTTTATGTGAGTATCTTTACACTTTATATAGCGCCTTTAGATACCTCTGAAAAGTATTGCACCCAAGCACACTTATTTTTATGTTCTCTGCACTGCCGTCTTAAATTCAGAGGGTCATGGCCTGCGTGGCCCTTGAAACAAAGTGATGTTATACATTAATTTTAAGATACCGTCAAGACATCTACTCAACGGTGCCTGCAGCTTCGCCCCATCTATAACGAGGAAAATCGCTCCAGAGACGTGGCGCAATGTTGCTGCCAAAACTGAAAATACAAGATCAATAAAGTTTCAATGCTTCAAAGAGATATTGTAGTCCGGAGGGATTTAATCCATTAGATTGGTCGACATCCGAAATGGAATTAAGATTTAGAGAGAAAGAGAGAAGTAGAGAAAGAATGAGAGAGGGAGATAGAGAGAGAGAGACAGAGAAAGTGAGTGAGAGATTAAGATATATATATATATATATATATATATATATATATATATATATATATATATAGAGAGAGAGAGAGAGAGAGAGAGAGAGAGGAGAGAGAGAGAGAGGGAGAGAGAGAGAGAGGGAGAGAGAGAGAAAAAAGATAAAGACAGAAAAATGGAGAGAAAGTCAGTGAGAGATTAAAAGATAGATAGATAGATAGATAGATAGATAGATAGATAGATAGATAGATAGATAGATAGATAGATAGATAGATAGATAGATAGATAGATAGATAGATAGATAGATATATAGAGAGAGAAGGATGCAAAGAAAGATAACCAGAAAGTAAATATATATGTACGTGTGCATATGTTAACGTATATACGTATAAAGGGGAAATAGGGATAGAAAGATAGATAGACAGTGAGAAAAAAGATAGAAAAGGAGAGAAAGAAAGATAGACAGGAAGCCAGTGAGAGATAAAGAGACAAACATAGAAGGGAAAGAAGGATAAAGAGAAAGTTAGAGTTAATGAGAAAAAGAGAGCGAAAGAGGGAGAGAAAGATGAAGAGAAATTGGATGAGGTCACAGACATAAGAAATCAGATTACATGGATTCTTCAAATTACTCGCTATTTTCCTTCGAAATAACCATCGACGGATGCGTTGTGCCTTCACAGAATATCTAGATCTTAACTAAATCAGTGGCTTCTATTCCCCCTCAGGCCAACCATGCATTTCAATCACAGAAGACTAGCGAAGTACTGGACGCTCTAACAACCCCTGCCGTATCCATAACTCATCACGCTTTCTGCTTCACATTATTTTGAATGCTACGAACAAATTGTTTATGGCTAGGCCTACTTATAACTTCTGTCAACTTATCATCTTCTATTATTGCAACATTAGTGCTTATTATTTTTTTTTATCCCGAGGTACACACGATCCCTTCGAGACTTACAAAAAATGCTCCGGAGAAATAAAATGTCTGGATTGACTAAATCTCTTGAAGTTCTGGCAGAAAGTGTTGCGAAAGGCCACAGGATTAAAGGGTTAGATAACAAATGATTGGTTCTGGAAAAGATGGCATATTTCTCTTGTGTTCCCAGATATTAGCGTTAGAGAGCGCTCAAGCCACATAACAAAAGTAAGCCCAGCATCGTTAATAGTGCCCAGAGTTTCGAAGGCAAGAAGAACAACATGATAATGTGGCAGAAGTGGATTATATTTTGATATCGTTTTTGATGCCGACAATTCCGCGGTTCCACCGGTCGAGACAGAAGTAGGAGAACCCAAGTAAGAAGCAGCCACGGTATCAGCTACAGTGACATCCCAATCAATCTGCGGTCACAGCTCCATGGAATGAGCGTAGCCCGTCCGGTCTTTTGCCGTCTGTTCAAAGCAATGTAAGGGCATCGTAGTAGGCAATAATCCCCATCCGGGAGATAGCTAAGGACAATTCCGAACTGCAGGATTCCAGGCAAGGAGTGAAGGCCTTCGAGGGCGATAGTGGGGCGCTCGACCGAATGGCTGTCTCCGGTTTGATGAACCATTGAGAGGTTCAAGAGTGGTAGCCATCGAGGAATGTGAGACTACATCACAGTTCGGTTAAGAGGTTAGGTTGTGGACCCACTCTCGTTCAACCGCTGTCATATCCGCATCTACATCGGATGCCTTTTCACCCAAAGCAAGGTCAGCCAAGAATCCCAACACGAGTAAAAAAAGAGAGGCTCTGAATAAGTGGCTGAGGAGAAAGACAAGCGGATCTCCCTGTTGAGGGCGGCCTGTTTTCGAACGGTAATCGTAATCATAATCCCGAGATTTCATCAGCGCCCAACGAAAGCCACGTCATCGGGATCAGCTTATTCACAGGCGCTCAGTCAAAACAAAATCGACAGGTAAAAATGGTTCTTTTTCAGGTCAAGATCCAAACGTCATGCAGAGAGACTGCGTGGCAGCTACGGTGGGTGATGTTTGGGATTGAACCGGAAAGAGAAATAAGAGGAAGATGATTATACTGGCCAAACCTGAGTTCAAAGGCCTGTACATTAGCTAGATGGGAGACTGCGTATAATTACCCAATACTTTCTAATCCACTCTGTTATTTCAATCCACACCGTTACGAAAGAGGGAACCAGCTTTTTTTAAGAAACCACACAACTATCTTCCATCCAGACTAATGCAAAAAACCACACTTATTCGTATATACTTTAAAGAACTGTTGTAATGATTGCAATCGACTTTACAATGGGCATTACAGCAGATCATACAACGAGGTACACAGACAATGTACATTCTCACAAAGCACATTTTTACGTGTCAAATATAAAATTCCTGCAAAACCAATCAAAATTTATTTTCATTTCAATCTTTATACTGGAAACTGCAAAAGTTCAAAGCTTACTGACGATATCTGACAAAGTGTCTAACTCCCGATGTGATGGGATGTTAGCGTTTGGGAACGGGGTGGACACATTTTTGACGGCCACGCATTAATATTTTTACCAAACCATGTTGGGAATTTTTTCATGAAAAGCATTTACTCTGCTGAAGTATTTAAATATATGTTTCTTAGAATAAAATAGGGCCTATATCGGTCGATACCAACGAAGAAGCAGAGCTTTCATTGACGTTGAAAATTATGACCCCTCACCGCGGACAGTAACGGAGTTGGACAATTTGACCTTTTAGGAGAAAGTTTAACACCATCCAAATCGAAAACGAGCAAAAAGTTCGGTTGTTATTCAAAGCTCTACAGACAGGATCGCTGTAGAATTTAATAAGTTGCTTATGCAGGTGATACTGAGATTAACGAACAGGGAATTTCGCAGTGTTTATCAGACAGTGTCTCATTATTATAATTATTTTTCACTCGAGGCATATGATCCCGCTTATATGATCCCTGACGAATTAAAAAATTCTCCGTAAACTGAAAAAACTCTGGAACGGCCATAAATCATCATCAACATCGTCGTCGTCATCATCTTCATCATCATCATCATCATCGTTATTATTATTTTTGCCCGAGGTACTTATGATCCCTGGGATCTACAAAAACGCTCCAGAGAAATAACCTGTCTGGGTTGGCTAAATCTCGTCAACTTTTGGTTCCCGCGACTTAGCTTTCGTTGGGCGCTGTAGAAATCTCGAGATTACGATTACGATTCTTATTATTATTATTATTATTATTATTATTATTATTATTATTATTATTATTATTATTATTATTATTCCGAGGTATTTATGATCATCCAGGATTACCAAAATTAGTAACATCATTTTTTCTGTAATTGTTGGTCTTTGTTAATGTCGTGCATGGTGTCAAAAGTGGTGTAGAAAGCTACTGCATTGAAGCATTGGAAGTCCATTAAATAAGCGCTTATACAGAGAGAGAGATGTAGTTGCCGTGTTGTCTCCAGTTATCTTGGCACAGCAATGGCCAAGCACGTAGACGAAAAGGTTTACTTGACTGAGAGTTTCAAAGGCCAAGGAAACAAGGCAGTATGCCGGTAGAATAGCAGTGTACTTGGCAGCTTTTCTTTAGCTGTTATTTCAGTAGTAGCACATGCGGCCTCAGCAGCTCTGGGACGGGAAGATTCTGCCAAGGTGTCAATGATAGTGGCTTTCCAGGCCAGACACGTTCCACTCTCCCACGGGATTAAGCGTAACGCCAATAGGACGTCTCCCTTCGGACCGGACAAAACCACCTGCTCCTTTGTTGCAGGAAAAGCAGCCCTGGTTATTATTGTTACTTCATCATCATCATCATCATAATCATCATCATCATAATCATCATCATCAGCAGCAGCATTATTACTATTATTTTTTTGCCCCGATGTATTTATGATCCCTCAGGAAGTATTATTATTGTTATTATTATTATTATTATTATTATTATTATTATTATTATTATTATTATTATTATTATTATTATTATTATTATTATTACATCTTATATTGTGTCGTAAAGCGAAAAATTGAGACAAAGGAGCCTTATAAATAACGACACGTCAGGAAAAATCAGACCCCAAGGTCAATCAGTCGCATAATCCATGGGCCTTCTTACGGAACAAACTGTCTTCAATTATCTTGTGAACACATCAACGCTGCTCTGTAACAGAGTCTCCGGTGTTTTTATTCCTTGATGCTTCAGATATTAGAGACACTGTAGAGTAGCCAAATTAATTATGTTCCGCAAACACTGGCCCAGTTACCTACATAGGTTAGGCGTGCGTCAAGGGGCCTCATTTGGCCTGACACATATTGACGTCACAATCGTCGCCATGGTACCTCAGCTGGCCCAGTTAGCTACATAAGTTAAGAGTGCGTCAAGGGGCCTCATTTGGCCTGACACATATTGACGTCACAATCGTCGCCATGGTATCTCAGCTGGCCCAGTTAGCTACATAAGTTAAGAGTGCGTCAAGGGGCCTCATTTGGCCTGACACACATTGACGTCACAATCGTCGCAAGGGTACCTCAGCTGGCCCAGTTAGCTACATAGGTTAAGCGTGCGTCAAGGGGCCTCTGTTCGTGAGGATGTCGGTTCGCAACCCGATCGTGGCTTATTTAAGAGATTTGAATCTCGGGCTAGCACGGTCCTTACAAAAGAAATTAAATGGCGTGGCGCCCATTCAAACGGGCAGCGGTGGTAAAAGATCTCACCCGTTAAATTCATTGAAAAATGAGCAGGGTCGAGGCCATACGGTCGCTTTAGAAAAACGTGTACATTTGATAGCTTAGTATTTGCAAATGGCTCGAAGTTTTAATCAGAGCGCCCAGCGTTCACGTAGGCGCCATGACATTTATGACAATCGTAGAGCTTCCCTCTGAATAGTTTCTTTTGAAGGGGTGCTATATAAATTTCTAATTACAATTACAAATATGTATACCTGTATCTGAAAATCTAAATTTACACTTTGATAGCGCCTTTTGGAACCCCTCATGGCGTCAGTTTGGCTAATATTCAGTCATTAACCCTTCGAATATATTTTGGTCGTGCATGAGAAAACCCTCACAAAGTCGGAAGAGAACCGTGCTTAGTAAATTACTCAAAACGCGATTAGAAAGCAAGTAGGCATAAAATGGGTCGAAAAGAATTATTTACCAATTTATATTCCTTGTTGTATTAGCAACAAGGAATATAAACTGGTAAATAATTCTTTTTGACCTATTTCATGCCTACTTGCTTTCTAGGAGCGTTTTGGGTAATTTACTAAGCACGATTCTCTTCCGACTTTGTGGGGAGTTTCTCATGCACGACCACAATATATTTGAAGGGTTACTGACTGAAGATTAGCCAAACTGGTGTGCACACGCCACGAAAGGCTCCAAAAAGCGCTATAACTGTAGTTCTTATGTAGAGTTCCGCTGTCCAAATAGTTTGATTTTCAATTTTATTACGGTGCATTGCAGCACGAACTTAATTAAACATGTGTGTTAGTGGTGCTCTAGTTTCAAGTCGTGTACATTGGTTAATACGCAAATGAAAGAGTCATGCAAATATATTTATCAACCAGTTTTTATGGAAATTTCCATTAATGGCAGCCTCATAGGCGTATGAATGTGCTCAAATATACTATTCTCATAAAAATGCATACATGCATACTTACATACGTATATATATTACATCACATACAAACATACATGCATATATAAATACAGTATATACATACATACTGTACATTTATACATACATAAATTCCTGAATGCATACACACATACATACAGTGCATACATAAATACAGTTCATACAAACATATATACATACATACATTAAATACATACTCACATACATACATGCATACATACATATATACGTACGTACATACTTACATACAAACATACATAAATACACTCATGCATACATTCAGAAATACCTGCATACATACGTTCGGTCATTCGCTTGAAGTCTGTCTGTCTGTCTGTCTGCCTGTCTGTCTGTCTGCCTGTCTGTCTGCCTGTCTGTCTGTCTGTCTGTCTGTCTGTCTGTCTGTCCACTACGTCTTAATTAGCTCGGAAGGTATATGGCAATTTGGGGAGAAATTGGAATAGTCACCTTCCCATTATACACGGGAAAGCCTTGCTGACTTCGTGAGGGTGGTTGCTTGGCGAGCCAAGGTAGGGTGAGAAATACAGGTGACGATTCGAGGTGTGGCCATTAAGAGTCTAGCCGTTTGGGTTGGGTGTTTAGTGTTGATATACGACATCATCAAGCCCGGTTAGTACTTGGATAGGTGACCATGTGAGGAATGCTATGCCACCTGGGACCCACTCAGCCTTCCATCCTTTCGGGGTAGGTAAATGTGCACCAATTTTGGTTGCTGAAAAAGGTGTTCTGTAGGTGGATTGCTATGGTCGTGTTTGCACTTCAACCGAAAGAGCGATCGACTACAGGACCAGGCTTCTGATGATTTAGTGTACAGGCATGTCATTGTCTTTCCTACACATAACAGAGGCCACACTTTGGAAGTCTTGGTAACTCGATCTGGTTCTCAACTGCTTCATTTTGTTACTTCTACTGAGTCACATCTTTCAGATCATCTTTACTATCTCAAAATCTGATTTCCGCCCAGAAGGCTCGAACCCGCAATCGTTGGAATACAGACCCAGCGCGCTATAGAAAAGACCATGAGGCCGCAAACACTTCCTTTTCTTTGTTATTGCTGTTCTGTGCTAAGAATGGCTTGTTGAGGAATCGAGCTTCTCCTATCGATCGATCGTCTGGATTCTTTTATAAGCACAGATCCACTCTGGCTATTTTTAAGTGGTGTCAAATAGTCGCTCTGGGGATTAATACTTCAGAGGAGCATGACGCTCTGGAATGGATATGTAAGTTAATCTTCTGTTTAGCATGACCAACATGTCAGAGATTTCAGAGTTATGCATTATTTATAACCCCATTTATTATTATTTACTGTTACTGTTGTCATTGTTGCTGCTGCTGCTATTGTTAACATTATTGTAATCACTATTGTTATTGCTATTATTATTATTATTATTATTATTATTATTATAAATATTATTATTATTATTATTATTATTAGTAGTAGTAGTAGTAGTGGTAGTGGTAGTACTGGTAGTGGTAGTAGTAGTAGTATCGTCATCATCACCATCATCATCATGTCTTTATTGTTTAGTAAACACACAGACAAATTGCAATAATTGTTTGCTTTAAGTTAACAAGGTCTAAAAATGTCTTGGGCTTCCATCGGTCTGCAAACAGTTTCCATCCGAACGGCCAACACAGAGAGGGAGTTTCCAATTTATATTTATTACTATCACTACCACTATTATTATTATTATTATTGTTGTTGTGTACTGGTATTAGTATTATCATCGTCATAATTATCATCGCATCAGTATGGTTGCTCAGTTACATTTTCCTCATTTTCTACTTCCTCAAACCCTCCGACTTTAGGCGACCACACCTTTGAGTTGCTCTCAAGCAGGTTTCTACAGTTTCCAACAGAATTCCAGAAGCAAATATCGGCATTGACAATACTGCTAAAAGAATAAAGAAGACAAACTATTAAAGGTAAAGCCAAAAGGTGACCAGAATTTCTGATGAGTTGAAACCGATTCCAAAATTACAAGTACTTAGAAAGTTCTCCCAGATTTTTGAGACACGAAAGTGGTTCCCCCTCAGACTAGTGCTGCCAAAAGTTGCCCAATACTCAACTTCATGATCCGCCAGTACTAATTACTAATCGCTTAGTCTGACAGTGAAAATGAAGCCTAGCAGCAGCAAATGACCAGACTTTGCAAGAAACTATATCCACTTTTCAACTTCTTGATCCGCTCCCGCGCCTTTTGGCTGGTTTATTTATTCAATTGCTATAAACCTCGTTAGTTTGTCCGTTAGTTGGTTGTCGGCGTACGCTTTGGGCATTTAGCTTCATCATTCATCGTTTGCACTGTCTTACTTTTCGTGATGTACGCTATACGTGCTTCTGATACCTTTCTCGGGTGGCATGACTAGGTCGAAGGCACTTCACGTGCTCGCCCTGGGAGGAGACGAAACGTGCTCTCTGTTTCATCCGCCTGGTGACCGATTTCGTCGTCGATAGCCCCTGCAGCAACCGTCACAGCAGTCATCTCTGCTGGGACCTTAGCAGAGTGGAAGATTGTTCGTGACAACAGGTGAATGGTTCCGGGCGGAATTGTCGAGTGTTAGGTCGCGTTCCAAGCAAAACGATTACGAAATGGCCAGGCGCAAAATAAAAGGCCTCCCTGAAGGTCTTTACGTCATTCTGGCAACTTCTGTTAGATTTATCAGCAAATTAACACTGAACAGACAAACTGCGGAAGCAGTGCACACCCATATTCTTATAAACTAAGCAAAGCGCCCCCATGTCCCAGGACGAAACGTAGACGAGGCACTCATTTCCCACTCTTCGGCCGTTGAACTGGCAATGGACGAAACCCGAGGTCCGGGACACGGGATCAGTAGATCGCAGGATTTGCCCAGGTTTACGTCCCAGCTTATGCCAATATCAGTTACAATGCTTGGCTACAGAGACAAATGTGCGCGAACAACTTGCCGAATGTCATTATACGGAGTCCGTTCAGCAGGCTCCAACCTGCAATCATTTGATCAGAACAAGGGCGAAACCAATAGACCACCGCGTTGTACAGGTTCTTATAAGGAGCATATTTTATATAGCGCTAAGAGATAGTATTTTATGGTAGGTATCGAGACGTAGATACCATTGCAAAATCTGTAGAAGCAATATGAAACTTTGGTTTGCGTTTTAAAAACATTAGATGTAAAATTTCTGGTTCACTCTCCCTATTTCCATTGTCTGCAATTACAATTTGCGATTACAATAACCAGTTCAGTCACTAATGTGTCTGCCTTTTGTTCCCACTCAAGCAGTTTATTGACAGTATTTCGAGTAACTTACGATTGGTCGCGTATGCAAGTTGTGATCATACTTGTATTACATACATACATGCATACATACTCTCATACGTACATACATACACATATGCAAACATACACACATGCATACACACATGCATACTTGCATACATAGCCTACATATATACGTTGATATTTTTATAGGAGAGTTGTACGCTGTATGCCTTCTGTACATTTTGGCGGGAAAGCCGACCTTATAAAAGGTGTTGTGTTTAACTTTTTTGGTTCAGACTGGATTTTGGTTTGGTCCCGCCTAGCTGTGCTGTTTCAAGTCTCTCAACTAATTGTGTTTAGTTTCCCTGAGTAGATGACTTGTTGGGTTCTTCGGAGCTGTTTTGATTCTTTTTTGGCTGTTTTGTCATCGTCTGTTGGCAGACGTTGTGTTTTCTTTTCGCGAGGCTTCCGCTGGTTTTCTCGCCGCCTGAGGCCGACGTCTTGTTACTGTGTGATTTATGTTTCGCTTGTAAATGATTCTCGCTTGTAAATAGCTTGGGAAATAAAACCATTTTAATCCCAAATTGGTATCCTAAAACTGATATCTTATTACATAAGTAAGTTAAGTAAATAAGTTTGTTTATTGCTCCAAAAACAAAATAAAACATTGCAAACGTAAATAACAAAATCTCTTATTTGGATGCAAAGGTCTACCCAAAAGGGGCCGAGGTTCCGCTAATTTAGGGCAGCCTGTGACACAATCATATCTAGATATACCTAGAAAACCGGCAACTTCATATGCGACACATGTACAGATTCATCCCCGGGGAAATCGTTATCGCGCACGACCTAGCTACGCCTCGTTGACAGATATCTTGTCAAATTCCAGAAGAGTACTTCGCTAATAAAATTTCAACAGCAGGTCCACAGCGTCTCGTTCCGAAGTTGGTTTGTCCTCGTCTATAGACGGAAAAGCCTCGGGCAAGTTCGCCCACTGCCCCGCCAATAAATTGATGCTCTAGCGGAGGAAAGGCCCCGCAGGTCATGACCGACGCTGCGGCTGTTGCAAAGGCTGATCTTCGGGGATTCTGGCGGTCGCTTGAGGTCCGACAACTGCGTTCAAGTGGAGCGAAAAATCTTAGTCTAATCACGAACAATGGCCGAAATTTACCTACAGCAGTCTAGTGTGAAAACTGATTGTCAACATGAATGCGAATTTCAATCGGGGCGACTCATATATCACGATTTTTTACCCCAGTTTCACTTGAAGCGAATATCGATTGATTCCTTATGCAATGTGATAACAGCGCAATATAGGTCACTAGATTAAATTAAGATGCAAATCTTGACTGATTTTCTGCGTCGAATTGTTGCTAATCATTCGGCCATATTGGCGATGGATATATTGCTTATCCACCGTAGGCTGCTTCTCTGTCTTGTTGACTGGCCTTCTGGATATTGACGTGATTGCGGCTTGGCTTTTGTGCGCCATCGGTTTTTGCCTTGTGCATTAGACACCGGCGCATTAGAAGTTACTTACTTACTATTATTATTATTATTGTTGTTGTTATTGTTATTATTATTATTATTATCCTAAGAACGGTGTATTACGGTTTTCTCCGCATCCAGGAATTATGTTTCTATTCTTTTTGAAATAGCTAGAGGCACCAGTTGGTTTCCAGATGGAACAATTCATAGTTTTTAGTCTATTTTCTGTCGGGTTTGTAGTCCAGAAACCACTTTGTAGGATATTTGCCCACCCATTAGGAGAGTTCTGAGTCGGACGCCATATTGGGAAATCAGTTATCAACAATTCAGTTAATGTAGTGACTTATAGCAAGTGTTACTCGACTAAAATAGGATAATATAAAACCACAGAATAATCGACCGACCGTTTGGCTTCATCTGTCCTACATATGGGCCCATGTGTAGTTATATATAGGACATATGAAGCCAGTATATATGCATGGTATGGACAATGTATGAACATATAATATATATTATATGGACATAGTATGGACAATAGTATGGACATATGAAGCAAATATCCCCATATGGGCATCATGCCCTACATATGGGAACATGTGAAACTATATCTAGGGCATATGAAGCCCATGTGGCAATATTTGTTTTGATTAGTTTATATGTGATAAGAAGAGAACAGGACAGAATAAGATTAAAACTATCTGAAAAGTTTTAATAGATTTTTTCTTTTCAATTTAAAAATATCTTAAACGTTGTAAGAAACCCGGAAGGCGGAACACGGGAGATACTGTAATCTCTCTGGGTAACGTACCCCGGAAGAAGGGGTGAGCTTGAGTCCGAGAGACTCCCTACGAAAACCGGAAGGTCGACAACCTTAACCGCAGCACTGAACTTGGTGCTGAATATTCTTTGAACCGCAATATGTAGGTCCGTTTACGTCATCTAAAAAAATAATAAAACCTGAAAACCTGATTGCTTTCCTTAAAAGAGCAGGTTTTTTACACCCAAAGTGGAAACCTATAGATCCAATTGCCTTTTTGCTGTTGTTGGCCCATCTCTATAGAATGAACTTCCGCTACATTGTGGTGCAAGGGTCACTGTTGGTGAAAGAGCTCAGTCAGCTCGTCGAAAGGCGTTCTTATTTCTCAGGGGTTCTCAACCTGGAAGAGCCTCTGAGTAGTTTGTTCTGTAAGAAGCGCTATATAAATTATCAAATACAATACAAATACAATACCCGAAATTTCTTTCTTCTCATCCTAGCGGCCATCTCTCAAAATTCATCAGTTTAAAGTAGTTGATATGTTTCTCTGTGAATTACAGACTGCCTGGGGTCGAACAACAGAGACGGAGGCCCATCGTCAGTCGTGAAGGACAGACGCGGAAACCAAAGGCTGATCGAGGTCCTTCTAAGCACCGAATTGGATCAACTCAGACGCCGCCGGCGACGAGAGACGCTCCTGTCTTCGCCAGATGGCGACATCAATTGGGACAAGAGCCGCGATTCGTCGTTCGACGCCATGCCCAGCGGTAAGCTTCAGCGCCTAGCGATCGACCTCGAAATGGCGACCCTACTGAGACGACTCTGTGAGCTGTCGAGCGCTAAACTTTCGTCGCTGACGTCAGCGACAACTACTAATGAAGGAGGTAACACTGCGGACAACTTGTACCGCCCCCTGTCGAGGTACCCCAGATACGAACTCGGTCAGAGAGCAAGAGGAGCGGAAGAGCTAAAGATTCCGGACAAGAGGCAACGACCGAAGAAACCGGAACTCGACCCGACCTTCATGCTGATGGGAATCGGAAGAAAATAACGGACTAGTTTCGAAGAAGGCATTCTCCGCTTTTGACAGACACTCTAGTTTCTGACTGCGTTCATGACCCACACATACATGTTTGTCAAGAATTGCCTAAATGTGACCAAAATTATTCCGATGAAAAGGAGGGAGAGGACGATGAAGAAGAATAAGAGGATGAAGTTCAAGAGACGGAGGGAAGACACCGAAGAAAGAAGAGAGAGCAAAAATAGGGAAACATGTTCACTGTTGCTCATCATCTAACGTTTTATCTTTCTCACTCCCTCCATCCGTCTCTGTCTCTGTTTCACTCTCTCTCTCTCTCTCTCTCTCTCTCTGTCCTCTCTCTATCTCTCTGCCTATGCCTCTATGTATCTCTGCTCTCTGTCACCAAAACCCATAAAGGCCATCACATCATTTCTCTTCTCAAATCACTTAACTTGCTCAAAATACCTGAACGAATAGAGCACAAAGCCCTATCACTTACCTATAACACATTTCATGCCTCCCAGCCCTCCTATCTTCGTCAGTTATTTACAATTCAATCATTCCGTTCAATCCGCTTATCTCCGCCCTAACATTTCTCCGCCCTCCCGGCACCTCATCCTTAAAATTTGGAAATCGCTCCATAGCCAGAGCTATCCCACCCCACTGGAATAAACGCACACAATAATTACGACAATTATCTGATCCATCATACGAACCCATCAACACTTCACTTTTGCAATTTATGCCCAGATCTTTCACCCAAACTGAAAACACTTCTCTTCCAAGAATCCTATCCTGATTCTTCCTTTTCTCCTTATCTCACTTTCCAATTCAATTGCAAACACCATTCACCGTAGCATTCTGATTTCCTGCCTGCCTGGAACTTGAACTGAAACCTTCCTGTCAAACGATTTTGTGTTGACTGAGCGCCTGTGAATAAAATGAATCCCGCTACTGAGCTTTCGTTGGGCGCTGTAGAAATACCGAGCTTACGATTACGATTACTATCAACCTATCTCTCCAGCTCCCTCCCTCATGTCTCTCTCTCCTCTCTCTCTCTCTCTCTCTCTCTCTCTCTCTCTCTCTTCCTCTTTCTGTCTCTCTCACTCGTCACTCTCTCTCTCTCTCTCTGCCTCTCTTACTCTCTCTGTCCTCTCTCTTTCTTCTCTCTGTCCTCTCTCTCTCTCTGTCTTCCTCTACGTCTTTGCGCATCTGTCTGGGGCTGCTTATGTGTCGTTTAGAGCATTGTTTTTTCTCTTCGTTTTTATGTGCGGTCTGCATCCACAGGCAGCAACCATTCTATCCTAACAGACTTCTGATCGCCTTCAAATCAATTTGACACGAATGCCACTATGACCTGAACTTGATTTTCAATGTTTTGCAAATTCTATAATGTCAACATCTATTATAGCGTTAACATCACATGTTAGGGTCTTCTGTCTGAAGTCCAGCAAAATTCTTTAAAACTGCAAAACGGTACAGTTGAAAACAGCCTATTCCTTTCATTTGCTTTTAAATGAATCTATTATCGTAATCGTAATTGTAATCTCTAAATTTCTTCAGCGCCCAAGCGACCCAAGTCGCGGAAATCAGCTTATGCAGAGGGCTTTGTCAGAACAAAATCGGTAGGCAGGTAAGGTCAGGTTCAGCTCCAGTTCGAAAGCCAAGGTTCTAAAGTTTATAGTAGCCTATGGAAGGCTGGAAGCAATGTCGATTAAATAATTTCAAAACCTACTCGTACCACCATAAGTGTGTGGATCCAGCTGCAGGGTATGATATGCGCTTGGTTGTAATTAGCTACCGCCATATATGAGCGCTATACGTCACGGCGCCTCTATGCATAAGGACTTCGGTTCGCGGAACGATCGTAGCAGTATTTCAGGGATAGGCATCTGCGTATCTCGGGTTAGCACGGTTGGTGGACTGGGAGCTAGATGCTCGTTCAAACTAGTATCGGGTGGGACGGATCTTACCCCACAAATTCATCGAAATAGGAACTTGATGTATACGATCGCTATAGGTGAACGTATATGTTGATACGAAAGCTCTGGGTTGCCAGTGGGAATTGGATACCTGGATGGCATCCCTTCCTCTGCTATGCGTTGCTCTGTTCTCCTGTTCTCGCTCAACAGACATAATGCTTCAATCATCTACCTAATTAAACCGCCTCTTTCATCCCATTGTGTCCTAAGTTGATCTGAATAAATTGCCTACAGCCGGCCTCTCAAAAGTCCTTCGGGCCGTCTCTAAGGACACTATACTTCTCTTACTCACTCACTCACTTCATTAAACGCGTATAATTGCTTTAGTCGCATCCGCACTTCAGTCGCACCCCGTCCTGGTGTCGTCATTGGGGCGCAAAATGACAGACAGGGGAGGGAGGTAGGGTGAGAGTGGGTGGGGAGGACGGCCTTTGATACTTGTCGGCGGCGGAGTCAGTCTGAAGCGAACCTGAACCGTCAGCGGGCGACGTAGCTTCTTGCCGACCGATACAGAGGCGTGTAATTATCTGACAATCAGAAGTTCGTGACGCTTTCAATTGAAGCCAAAACTTCTTTGTCAGCCGCCAGTTGGATATATTTGCCGATTTTTCATTCACAGGCCAACAATATCTTTTATTTATAAATGTACGCGCACTTGTAGAGAGGACCATTGATATATATGCATATATATGCAGTGCAAGATATAATGGGCCATAATATATACATAATTTATAACACATATAGTATATATATATATAGCCCAGACGTTGTGATATATCTTGGGACTTGACAGGCCTACCACCTAAACACTGACGTGTATTTTACGTACGAGGCCTATATAGTAAGCACGCAGGGTGAGGCTACACCGTGTGATTGTCTGCACATACGTCGGAGACAGACTGATGAAAAATAGTTTATTTTTGAAACATACACCCATAGATCTATCTTTAGACAGACGGATGGACGGACGGACAGACAGACAGACAAGTACACGCACATGTGTAAGTTCCAAAAGGTGCCTAAAGCACAGTCACTGTATAGGCCGTTTTAATCAAAGCTAAACATTTGGCCGATAGGTAGCTGCAGGGATTAAGGTTGTCTTGCGTAGAAAGAGGTATATACCTTCTGTTGGAGGTGAGGAGGAGAAGGAGGAGAAGGAGGAGAAGGAGGAGGAGGTGGAAGTGGGTCATAGGTTTGAGATCAATAGGCAGGTGCCCGCTAACGCAACGGATACCTGTCGCTTGAATCTTTTCGAACTTTTCGCTGTAGATTGGACGGGCAAACGTCGTTTAGTACTCGAATAAGTTTAGTTCAGGCGAGATAACGAATTCGCCGACAAAAGAGGATTAGCAGAAACCAGCAAGTTGATGAGATTCGACTGCAGTTAATAGCTCTGCAGCGACTCTTGCGAAAGGATCCGTTTAAAGAGATTTTTTATTCGCAACATCTATTGGCCTACAAGTTTATTTTGTATGTTTTTTCTTGAATGTTTTCGCGACAGATTTACATGGATATAACAACAGATTCATGAATCAGATACTGAATTGGTGGCGATTGTAACATTTCTTGCCATTGAATCTTCAAAAAGAACGAATATTCACCTGCTTAGTAATGAATACAGGTTCACGGTTTTTATCAATGGACCTTCAAAATAGATATTGATACAGAACGAATAATCGTCTGCTAATCAACGATTAGAAGTTTGTGATTCTTATCACTGGATCTTCAAAACAAGCATTGATAAGTTCATGGTTCTTATCACTTGATCCTCAAAAATAAGGATTGATAAGAACAAAATAATCGTCTGCTAATCAACGATTAGCAGATTAGAGGAGTTGCTCTGCTTAAGCGGTTCTCCTTCAGGACTCGGTTCATCGTTACTAGAACAGTATTTTAAAAGCGTTAGCAATTATCATGCATTGATGTGTCTAGAACGAGCACCGACATAAATTGTCTGGTGGTAAAGAAAGTTACTGAAGCCTATATACAGTACGACTGACCTTACAGTAATCGCCCAGTAGCGTCTGGTATTTAGGCACATTAGTTTCACTGCCCCTACAGCACGTGATGTCACTGATAGTGTTGTGATGTCACTGATAGTGTTGTGATGTCACTGATAGTGTTTTGATGTCACGGATAGTGTTGCTGAGTGTTCACAAGATTTCATTTACTTCTTGCGCTGAACATTCTTCTCTAGCAGTTTCCACGTAGACACATTAATGCATTTGTAATGCACCGCATACACGTGTACTGACCAGCAGCGCATCACAGATAAGGGTGACAGACTGCGATTCGTTAATCTCGTTGGAATACTTTGATTTGGTTTAATTTCCAAACACTGCAAACCTTAAAATACGAAATTTGAGAAAAACGGACCAGTTACGGTAACGTTGAAGAAAATTTCCATACCATAACCATCAGTTGAAAACATATCTACAATGGGATTATTTCCTCAAGTGACATCGAGTCAGTTGGCTGCGTGCTTAAGTTTACTGAACATTTAAATAAGCTCCCAAAAGAATTGTCGATGCAACCAGTTTCACATAGTTGTCTGAAAATATTGAATTCAGGTATTATACGAGGTGTATTAAGACAAGCCGACAAACACTAGTGTAGGCGCTTGTTTCCCTCAAAGTCTTAAAGACCTTCCATTTGGACGCCTTGACTCAGTCTGCAGAAGTTTTACTTCAGGCTCTGGATTATCTTCTTCTGTAACAAATCGCAAGCCGGAAAAACTCTAAATATTTAAGTCGGTTAAGGTGCTGTTCAAATTTTGTCATTGTCTCATATGAATAATTTCGGCATTTTACATGAATTCCGCGTTCAACGATTTCGGATTAACTTCTATCGTCTTCTATCCATTCAAAGACGGTTTCATATCCGCTGTGAATGTGGAAGCTACCAAGGTTCGTCGATTTGTGCGGAACTGAAGGCCGAGGACATATGCCGAGACCTCGTGGCCGATAGAAGATGGTCCTAATGGTCTCCCACGGACGGTCTTTGGTCTGGAGATCGTTGGTCCTCTGCCTCCTCTGCATTCTGCTGTTCAATGTGCCCTCGCGGCTGAGCGTTGATGGACTGGGAGCCAGTACCATCTGTAATCGCATCCCTGGCCTGTCTCCGAAGCAGAGGACGATCTGCCAGAGCCAACCGGATGCCATGGCGGCCGTCGGTGAAGGAGACAAGGAGGGTCTCAAGGAATGCCAGTTCCAGTTCCGGTTCCAGCGATGGAACTGCACGACGTTCGGAGACATCGACGACGGAATGTCGACGATTGGCAGACAGTTCTTAGGTAAGAAACAGGAACAGGAAATGTAGGATCATCCACCACAGGTAAGTTATAAACAGTTACATCGTAGGTTAGGAACAATTCCTAAAAGAGACGGGTACTGTAGGAAACTCCACCACAGATAAGCAAGAAGCAATTCCTCCGAAAGTTTTGAACATTTCCTAGATAAGACAGGAAATACAACTATAGGAACATCCACAACAGGTATGTTGGAAACAGTTCCAGCATAAGTTACGAAAACTTCCTAAGTAAGTTCCGAAGGTAAGTTAGTCATGAACAGGAACGATAGGAACATAAAACACAGGTACGTTAGGAACTTTCTGAAAGGTATGATGGGTCGACGTCTACGACTCCGGAAGCCACCAATGTTTAGCAATCGATACAGTTATTCGTCAGATACAAGTCTTTGCTTAGAAACATTTAAATCGCTTTCTCCCGATCCTATAAACTTACAAATTTCGCTTAATCGTCGTCGTTGCATTTTTCATCCGACCATTAAACACGTCCTTGCTGTGAAGGACTGTAATCTTTTGTATTTAATTAGGCCTATGTAGTTACACTTTGCGGCGGCGTGTATGCCGTTTTAATGCTCAGAATAAGGCCAGTATTAATGGGAGGCCTACACTCTTTAAATTAAAACCCGATGTTGCATGATTTGCCTATTCTAATACGCGAAGGTGTCAGACACAATATCATTGCCGATGATGAACGGTAGGACCTGCTACCTTTCACTGACCAAATGTTTACCATTTTAAAGGTGTCTGAGAATGTTGCACTAGCCATTGACACTAAAGGGATGCCCATATCTAATTCATCCCCTTATCTGCACCAGGGTGTACTTTGGTAACGCTATCTTTGCTGGACTCTCACTTGCAAATATTTCCAAGCTTCAGTCTGTTCTCAGTGCTGCTGCCCGTCTTATTGGAGGCGTCCCCAGGTATGGCCATATAACTACCTTTATGCGGGACACTCTGCACTGGCTTCCCATTCAGCAGCGTATCCAGTTCAAAATCCTAACCCTTATGCGTAATTGTCTCGTTGGCTCTGCTCCATCATATCTTAGGGACTTCTGCATTTCGGTCTCCTTGGTTCCAGGCCGTAGCACTCTCCGGTCGGCCTCCCTTGGACTCCTGACTGACCCTTGTATGCGCACTGCTACAGCGCAGTCTAGAAGCTTTGCCTATGTTGGACCTAATAGCTGGAATCACCTTTCCCGAGAGCTTCGGCTTCAGTTCCTCGTTTGTCCCTTCCGCAGTTTCGCAAGCGCCTGCAGTGTGTATTATTTTACAGTGGTCTCACTGGTTCGGGTCGGGAGAGCCTCTGATGAGTCTATTCTTGAAGTGGCGCTTTATAAATGTCAGATTACAATTACAATATCGAAAAAGATGACTGTTGGATAGCCAACATATTTAAATACCAAAATACAATTACAAAATATATTGGCTATTGTCTACCTGCTTCGTTGCTCACCCAGTAGACTAATAAATAGCATACTGTACTAGATCGTCGGACTCTAGCTGAGCCTCGAACAAGACCAGTAGGTCCTTCTGCCTTTCCTGGCTCGTGTGCATAGCAAGCGTCAGAAACATTTTGACGGGTTTGCTGAAGCCCCTCAAAGTGTAATTCATTTCTGGTCACTGTAGGCGTCAGAGGCGCATGAAAATGCTTTGCTATGTATTATTAAATTTGACAAGCCTGAATAAATTTCCAACATAGACACAGAGTAAAGAAACCACGTGAATGCACAACCTGCACATCCGTGCTGCAGTCAGTTGCTTGGTCCCCGTGCACTTTCTCAACGGTGCCCATAGGGATAAGTGCAAATTCGATTAGAAAATTTGTAGAGGTCTTACCTAATATCGGAATTACTAACTCTAAAAAGTCATAACCCATAATATATGTCAGCTGTAGATTATCTAATAGGTGCCTTTTCTGTGAACAGTCTAATCTGAATAAAATTACTCTTACTTGTCACTCAATCTTGACCTGAATTTATCAGCTGTGACCCTCCAACATGTATCATTTAATCCTGCAGTTCAACTTAGATATTGCTAGATTCAAGGAAGGTTCTAAGGGGACATTCTGGCCATGGCCCCATTTGAATATTGCGCACGACGCTTAATAATCTGTACTTTTTGTTTGTTACCTGTTACGTGCGCAGTCAGTATCTAAATCTGAATAAGAGGTTCCCAAAATTGAGCTGCCCTTAAAATGGTTAAAAGGGTTGCCTACTAAACTTCAAGTAAAAAGGTCATACTAAACTTGCTAAGTACAAAAGATCATAATAAGATAGATCTGAATAAGAGGTTCCGAAAATTGAGCTGCCTTTAAAATGGTTAAAAGGGTTGCCTACTAAACTTCAAGTAAAAAGGCCATACTAAACTTGCTAAGTACAAAAGATCATAATAAAACTGGTAAATTGAAATAACTCATCAAGTAACTTCAACTAAGGCGAGATCGGGAAGACAACTCATGCGAAACCTAAAGAAGGAATAAAGAAATCTTGGAAACACTAAAAAGAAAAAGTTCATCAAAAACCCAAATGACTAAAACGGTTCGTACCGAAAAAAACTTGACGAAGATAAATACGGCCTTGCATACTTGCCCTATCACTTTTAACACAACGTAATGTAAATCTCCAAAATTTCTAAGCGCCACACAAAACCTGCTCCAGGATTACCAGATTATTCACGGGCGCTAAAGCAAAATTGCGAGATAGTAGTAGTAGTACGAGATAGGGAAGGTAGTGCGAGATTCTGGATCACCAGTCAGTATCACCTGTTTGATCCATCGTAGGTTACAAGGAGACGGCGTTCATGTATGCCATTCGTTCAGCTGCCGTATCTTTCTACGTGACGCAGGCCTGTAGTCAAGGCAACCTGAGCAGCTGTGGTTGTGACAAGAATCTGTGGGAGGGTCGTTCGGCTCCTCAGGGCTGGAAATGGGGCGGATGCAGCGCCAACTATAAGTACGGTCTGCACTTCAGTCGGATGTTCCTTGATGCGAAGGAGATCGAAGAAGACTCGAGGTCCCTTATGAACCTGCACAACAACAGGGCTGGAAGAAAGGTTAGCTAATCTAATCTAATTTCATCCAATCCATCCAGGTTAGCATAACAAAATTTTATCTTATCTAATCTGCGGGACGTAGTGGTGTAGTGGTATGTTCGGTGACTTGTAACCGGAGGATCTCGGCTTCGAATCTGTCTCAAGCCACTGCGTATCGACCTTGGAAAAGTTCCTCACACACAATTGTCTGTGAGAAAGGCAACGGGAAACCATCTCACTCATCTCATCCCCAGGTGGACATAAAGCCAACGGACCTGCCTTCGGGCAGAGAACTCATCATCATCATCATCATCATCATCATCATCATCATCATCATCATCATCATCATCATCATCATCAATCTGCGCTAATGTAATTCCATTCATACAGGTTAGCACAACAAAGTTACCTTTTCAATCTAATCTAATGATTTTTAAAGCGCAATTATCATGATGCACAAGGCATCAATCGATGGTTACGTCTTCTGTACCCTTCAAAAACCGAATTCCTTCTTCTAGGCAGAAGCCAACAATTCAGAAAAAATTTATTATGATAATAGTATTCAGCTGGGCGACTTGTCAATCATGCTGAATGCAAATCCAACCTAGGCATAATATTTGACTACACTGTGTCATGTTCTGATCATGTTGGCGCCATATGCAAATCAGCTCAATTTCCCATGCAGGATATTCGTAGAATCAGATCTCTCTTGCCAAATACTGTTTTAATTCCACTGGCTAATGCACTGGTTTCCAGCCGACTTGACCATTGTAGCTAACTCGTTATTGGCATCGCTAAAATAGAACCGCACACATAAAAAACGGTTCAAAATTCTCTCGCCAGAGCCATAACAAAAACATCGAGGTATCAGCAGACTGAAGCAATATTGCATTCGTTACACTGGCTGCACATCGAACAAAGAATCCAGTTTAAAAATGTCTTATAGATCACAAAATCAGCCAACCTCTCTGTTCCATGCTCAACCACCTTACCAACAATACTGGACTCGATCAAGGGACACTATAACTCTTGTTGTGTCTCGTACCAGCGCATTGTTGTGTTCTGGAGCGTTCTTCGTTGTGGTTCACAGCTTTGGAATTCGCTGCCAAGTTCTATTCGTTCTGTCAGTTCTTTGACGTCATTCAGGTCTAAACTTAAGACTCATGTGTTTCAACTTGCTTACCCACCATAGCCTAGCTTCTGGTTTATTTGACCTATAGGAATTTAACCTGGCTTTTCCACAATAGTTTTACATGAATAGGATTTCACTTGAAGCGACCATCGACTGATGCCTTGGGCATAATGATAACAGCGCTATAGATGTCATTAGATCATATTAGATTTAAATTATCCACTTCAAGGTCAAAATTTGTAATCCCCTAGAGAAACCCAGTCCAAATCCGGTGAATCAGAGGCACCAGAAGTCACGCTACAATGGGTGTGCTTTTCTTTATGCCCTGACTACAAGAGCTGTTTGCTGCCTTATGTTGCCATCACGTGATGGCAACGTGCAAGTTGAACAGATCAGACCCAAGGAAGCAATTCAGGGACCACTCTAACCATGACCGCATTGGCCGATCCATCTGAGTTCAGGAAGCCAGTGCAAAGAACGAAGAGCATGGGTGCAAGGGAGGTTCCAAGATATCAATCCGGCCATAGTCCCTTGAACTCAGATGAGAGGAATCACGCCAGGAGTGCTTTTTGTTTCCCTTTTCTGGTAGTGTTTTATATGTTATAATCTTCCTTAAAGAACGAAATCCTGCAGGACCAAACAACTTTTCCTATAATGCGGTTTTCCGTTCCTATCCGCTTAGGTTAAGCTAGATGGCACTCTCGCTGATCTTAACAAGTGCTTCTTAAAGTAGGTCGAAACAGTATGTCGAGCAGAGCCAATTAAACAGTATATATGTTCTCATCTCTTTCTGTGTTAATGTATCCTGTCTTCCCGTACAGAACCAGTTAAACTCTTAATGGCAATATATATATACATATATATATTCAGTATTTATAAATATATATATATATTTATTAAAGTATATATTCAGCCTTTGTGAAGTTTCTTTAAAGGCGCAGTATAAATGTTCAGACATCTACATGCATACACACATACGTACATGCGTGCATATATGCATGCATACGTACATAGATTACAATCACGTGTATGTACATACATACATACACACATGCTTACATCCGTATATATTCAACCAAGTATATATATACATTACAACTTACTTTACGCAATGCAGTTCATTGATGCGTGACGTATGTACCATTGAGCAGGTGTTGCTGGACAGCATGACAGTCGCCTGCAAGTGTCACGGTTACTCCGGTTCCTGTACGTCGAAGACATGTTGGACGACGCTGCCTCGCTTCCGGGTCATCGGCGACCGCCTCAAGGTCAAGTACCAGAGAGCCCGGAGGGTGGAGCCGGTCAAAGGTCACCGAGCGATGCGACCCGTGCTGCTGAAGCTGAAGAGGTCGAGCGAGCAGATGCACAAACCGAAACGCAGGGACCTCGTCTACCTCCAGAAGTCTCCGAACTTCTGCGTCTTCGATCCAGTGCTTAAGTCGCTTGGAACTCGTGGCCGCGTCTGCAATCGGACTAGTTCGGCGTCGGACGGATGCGACTACCTGTGCTGTGGACGCGGTCACGTGACCGTTGAGCAGACGCGCACTTGGCAGTGCAACTGCCGCTTTCACTGGTGCTGCCGCGTCTCGTGCCAGAAGTGCAACGAGTCGCTCGAAGTGCATACCTGTCAGTAGCCACGACTACACTCGTGCTACAGTTGCTACGAGTACACTCGTGGTAAAGAAGCTACGACTGCACTTGTGGTAGGGAAGCTACGACTACATTCGAGCTACAGAAGCTGCGACTACACTCGTGGTGAAAGCTACGACTACACTCGTGGTAAAGAAGCTACGACTACTCTCGTGCTATAGTGGCTACGACTAGACTCGTGCTAAAGAAGTAACGACTACACTTGTGGTAAAGAAGCTACGACTACACTCGTGCTACAGTAGCTACGACTACAATCGTGCTACAGAAGCTACGACTACACTCGTGGTAAAAGCTTCGACTACACTTGTGCTGCAGAAACTCCGACTGTACTCAAATTAGTAGTTTCGGTACACTAGAGCCAGTAGCTACAAGTTCACAGTGTCAGTAGCTCTTGTTGCATCGTGCCACAGTAGCTCCGACTACACTCTGTTAATAGTCCTGACTACACTCGTACTAGTAGCCTGAGCGTAGCATGTGCCAGTAGATCTGACTACTACACTCGTGCTAGAAACTCCGACTACAATCGTGCCAATAGCAATAAGTGCACACGACGTGGCAGTAGTCCGGACTACACTTATTCCAATAGCTCTGACTACATTCATTCCTGTAGCAACAAGTACAATCGTGACAGTAGCTCGGAATACGTTGGTACAATTATGACACATTGCGATTGACTGAGACATGTTCGTCACATTCTTTGTCTTCAAAATGCATTGTTCTCTCATCATACATCTGCCTCAGATCAACACGGTTCAAATGCTAAGATGAAGTCTAATCATTCCAGAATGTCAAGTAATTTCGATCGTAATTTACTCTGGAATTGAAGTCTTCGAACAGCACGTCTACATCTGCGTGCTGTAAACATCGCGGTAGAACTAAACTCGCCAACTGAGATTTTACGTCGTCAGTGATATCAAAACCAGCTGCATATCAACTAAAAACATTTTCATCCAGTGGTACTTAAAAATGGTGTTTTAACTGTTGAACGACTTTCAGATCGAGTAGCTGGAGCCTGGCAATCGAAAGTGACGAATGCCATTTCTGGAGCATATGAAGGAGAAACTAGAAGAAACGGGAAACACAATGCTACGAATCTTCATTCCATTGCGGCGCCACATTGTGACTGTTTTCATGCCAACTGTGATAAAAGCTAGAATCGGATTGCGTTTAGATCCGAAACCAGTAACTTTATAAGGACTCAAGACATTCTACTCAGGGATTCTTTTATATAACCTATATAAGAATATAGACAAGATCTTTTTATAGCGTTGTAGTTCGACTGAATGGCGCAATGCTTGCTCGGACTTGAACTGTTGGATGACGAATAGGAATACTTTGGGTCATGTGACAAATGGTGGTGAATTCATGACAATTTCCGGAACATTATTCCCTTCTGTAAAGTCCACAGGGTGCAAAGAAACCGTCTCCAGATTTCGTAGATGCTCTTGGGACGTGCAGTTGATTTTTCCACGGTGAGTGTTTGCTTAGTAGATATATGCAGTGCTATGGAACTACAAATTTCTGTAGTAGTCGGCTCGGTAGTTGGGTAGTAGTTTCCAATGTTTAGTGACATCTTACGACATCAAAGGCCGTCGACGTCTGGGATGAGACAGTTTACATTTTTGAATGTCGTTAGACACAGCTTGAACTAATTCGCTTTGGCAGTTACCCATCATCTCATGATTTAGCCACATGGAGCCTAATTTGAATGTGAGCTACTTCTGACTTTGTCCTGTTGCTAAACCAGAAAAACTACGCCTAGAGGTAACTGTTGGCCTACATCTTATTGAAACCGATTTGATACTTTGTATGGCGCCTCATTAGAACCTCTCAGAATTACAATAATTATTACATGGTCTAAATATATCATGAGACTAGGTGTGGGACTCTTGATGTAACGGTATGGTCGTTGACTCGTGACCGGAGGGTCGCGGGTTCGAATCTGCCTCAAGCCACTGCGTTGCGACCTTGGACAAGTTGCTCACCCACAATTGTCTGTGAGGAAGGCAAAGGGAAACCACCTCACTCATCTCATCCCCAGGTGGCATAAAGCCAATGGACCTGCCTTCGGGCAGAGAACTCGTCATCATCGTCATAGAATATTCATGCTTAAGAAGCCGAAGCTGCCTTTAGACCAATGATATTATAACCTCTTTGATTTAGACCATATGAACGGCTTACATAGAATTTATTTCGAGTTTTTTTGCTCCAGCGTTTACTGTAACTGGCAGCTTGATTTTGTTGGTAATGTGTTGACAGATAGAGTAAAATTGCGAAAAATTAAGTCAGGTTAAATGTAAATGTACACGTTTTTATAGCGACTGTAAGGCCTCGACCCTGCTCATTTTTCAATGAATTAATCGAGTGAAGAACTCAGTACGAGCTTCTGAGGTTTCTATGCAGGCATGTAAACTCAGTGTATCGTCTTAACCTTTATTTGCTTCTGCATGGGGGTGGGGGTCTTTAGAGATGTGTGAGCGAATGTGTTAATAGTATTTTATTGGCTTCTGACGAATTCTGCAGAGGCGTGATATCTTTGCCCTCTTCAGAAAATCTACATTTGACAACTACTTTTTGAAGTGTAAAACTTGTTCATCTTGTTTTGTCTGAGTCGTGTTAAACCATCGGTCGGAAAACCGGAAAAAATCATGTATCACCAGTTCAGTACACTTTAGTTTGGCAGATCAGTGTGTCTTAAAAACTTTTAAACCTCTGGAATGTCTCGTCATGCTGTTTGACTCGGAATAAACGTCTATAGGACGTTTAATGTATACACACCGTCTACATGTGTGCTTCGAGTTTTTTAAAAGACATATATTCACATTCTAATAGTTGACAATATAGAGGCATTCTACGCGTGATACTTTACAATTAGTCTTCAGACTGAAAAAGACACCCATTATGCGTGCATTCCCGTCGCTGGCGCTGTATATGCACTAAATCTTCTGCTACGTTCACGGTTAGCATGGAATAGACGATTACTGACTTTCAGCATTAACAATAAATCAATACATATACACAGAAATTAATGCACAGGTCAAAGGGTCAACAGCGTTTGGCTCGGCTGCCCTATTTCAAAAGTTGACTTGTGGCAATTGTACACGTTAAATTAATTTTATAGATAGCAGTATTATTCAGGGGACTTCCTGTGAAATTCCGGATAACATTCAAACTAGCCTGTTTGTCCTATAAAATTCTTACCATGAGCACTCCTACCTACTTTCAGTCACTAGTCTCTCCTTACATCCCTCCCGCAGCCTACGATCTTCAGGTACGGGTCTGTTGGCTGAGCCACGATGCAGAACTGTCCTGGGCTCTCTTGCATTCCACACCGCTGCCCCTAAGGAATGGAATCGTCTACTAATGTTTCTCCGAAGCTAGAACTCCTTTTCTTCTTTCAAGAGACGCCTGAAAATTCACTATTTCTCACTGGCTTTCAAACATCTGCTGGATACTAATTCTTTTCACCTGGCGACTGACTATCCGCGCCTGCGATTCGCATTTCTGTGTGACTTTGCGCGCGTTAAAAGTTTTCGTAATAACAATAACAATAACAGTATAAAAAGCAGACGTGCAGTGCAATAGTAACACCGTCATAGTCCAAATGATCATTATCGAAACTGTCCATTAAGGAAACACATCTCAACTGCTAGCATAGGCCTACTTAATAATACAAATTCATATAAGCTAATTAGAGAAGTTTTAGCTTCTAATAAAGTAATAAAAATAAAAAATAAAAACTAATAAAAAATTTGTTGCCTCTGAAAGTGCTGGTCGTATGTGACTACACATCTATTGCATCTAATGGTAGTGGTAGTATTAATATAGACAAAGCTTTGAACTGGTATTACTAATGCTGTGTATTGCATTTAAGTGGTATTTCGAATGCTATATATATAACATTAAACTGGTATTACGAATGCTGTATGCAGCACTGAACTCGTATTATGAATGCTACATATAGCACTGAAGTGGTATTTCGAATGCCATATATAGCACTGAACTGGTATTTTGAATGCTATATATAGCATTGAATTGGTATTTCGAATGCTACATATAGCACTGAAGTGGTATTTCGAATGCCATATATTGCATTGAACTGGTATTTCGAATGCCATATATTGCATTGAACTGGTATTTCGAATGCCATATATTGCATTGAACTGGTATTTCGAATGCCATATATAGCACCGAACTGGTATTTCGAATGCTACATATAGCACTGAAGTGGTATTTCGAATGCCATATATAGCATTGAACTGGTATTTCGAATGCCATATATTGCATTGAACTGGCATTTCGAATGCCATCTATAGCATTCAACTGGTATTTCGAATGCTATATATATAGCATTGAACTGGTATTTCGAATGCTATACATAGAATGAATGGATCTCTATGTGTCTGTGTTTATTTGCTCAGTAATTGTCGCAACATAGGACGACAAGACATAAGATTACCCTATCTGTATCTTTTTCGAGTGTCGTCGTCTCTCGTTGACTGACTTCTTAGAATAGGCCTCTGATACAATTAATTTTCTCTTCGTCACCCCTTTCACCGTCACGCTCCGCTACGGATCACTGGCACTCGAACAGCTGCCCCTTGTCTCGACGATCACCTGAGTATTGTTCTTTGGCCGACCGACCGACCGACCGACCGACCGGTAGCCGGTAGCCGGTATACACGGCAGGGCCCTAGCATCGGCCACCGATCTGTTGCCTCGATCGCCTGTCACGTTAAGCGCAATGATTGCGTCGTCGCCCATGGTCGCCTTTTGAAGGACTCTGGCCTGCAGGTGCTTGCTCGCATGTTGGATCTAAGGAGAGGCACTGATATCGAAGACGATGGATAACTCGGTGAATTGTTGAACTTTTACTGTGAGGTGAGGTAAGGCCGACTCCAACAGCCCTCGCAGCCATAAGATTCGTTAAGCAGTCGTATCATAGCGTATTGCAACGGAGATTTCTACAGCCCCCAACGAAAGCTAAGTCGCGGGAACCAGTTTATTTACAGAAGCTCAGTCAAAACAAAATCGATAGGCAAGAAGGGTTCGGTTCTAGGTCAATGGGTATTACAATACTAGTTTTAGACGGGTCTAAGCATAATCCCCGAGACATTTCCCACGGACATTTCTCCCGGGCAATTTTCCCTCATTTCTCCCGCAGGAATATTCCTCTGTTCCCTAGAGGCACACGTAATAAAAAGCCGTATTTTACAACTCACAGCGATTCTCGTTTTGTCTATGACGCTCTACAACGGTTTCCTGTACTTGAGCGTATCCGCTTCAAGCTGTTTTTAATGGTCACCCTTAAAATTTTGGATGCAGATGATAAAAATGTGTATTTAAAAATGTCACTATGCCATTCTCTTCGCCGTCCCTTGAACTGTATCGCCCTGTGCGGCTGTACCATTCGCTCCTGGCTACGCCACTGTGATCGTTACATATATATATATATATATATATATATATATTCAATTTACATGCATAAAGAATGTCTCATCGTTCTATCGACGTCTGCTGTCTTAGCGGGCGATAGCATTCGTCATATCAATGTCATGTTACAGGCCTACTGTGTTTGTACACAACAAGACAGTCTTTTGCGATAAAGGAGATAACTATATACGGTGATAGCGGAGTCATAGACGAACGCAGTAGACTCTACTGTTTTAACTCGCTATCTAACATACAGATATCTTGAGCTTACATCTGATTTAACAAAACCGCTTATCTGCTTTTGCTTGTCGATTTTCACTTCACTGTATCATTATCACGCCTGTGCCTAAATCTGTGGCACGCCTACCAAAAATGCGGGCAGGCGCCTTGCTACGAGGGGAACCCCATCATTGGCTTGTTGCAGGCCCTGCCTACAATGCCCTTTTGACATCGCCTTTATCAGGTTGGTTACTGACTTAATTTTACTCGAGATTTGATTAGATAATATTATATAAGATAAGATTAGATCAGGCCAGAGCAGATTAGATCAAATTAAATCGCGTGCCGAAGAAACAGTAGCAATATGCCTATCGTTTTTAGTCTGAGGTCGTGGTTCTCGGCTTTCCTGTTTGGAGTTCATGTACATGTAATCGTAATTCCGAGATTTCTACAGCGCCCAACGAAAGCCACGACCTGATTTTTATCTTATCTTGATTCTTCACCTTCCCCTTATATCTCTTCTCGCTTCAATTCCAAGCACCATCCACCATAGCCGTCCGACTGTCCGACTCCTGGACCTTGACCTGGAACCGAACCCTTTTGCCTATCGATTTTGTCTTGACTGAGCGCCTGTGAATAAGCTGGTTCCCGCGACTTGGCTTTCGTTGGGCGCTGCAGAAATCTCGGGATTACGATTTCGTCAACAAATGGATGAGTGGATCGATGGCTTCATGCGTTCCTCATCCCTCTTCTTCTCTCCCTACCTCCTCTGCCGCCATACCTGCTGCAGATACGGAGGAAGGAGGGGAAAGGGTGGTATGGATGGATGGAGTGAGGAGTCTATATGTCGGAAGACGATGAGTGTAGACAATATTGATGTACTGACCGAAGTTTAAGATCTGCCATTGTACGCTAAATGGCATCAGAACAGCAAAAACCACGGTAGGCGTATACCTACTCATTCCTAATGGTATTAGTTGCGATGGCGGATCTAGGTAATGAAAAGGGGGGCCGAATTTTACTGTGGTCGATGCGTTGGATGGCGAAACATTTTTACGACCTTATCTAGTGTTTAGTCTTGCATTAGGCCTAAGTCTTTCCAGGTTTCAAGCTGCCCAAAATTTCGTAAGACCTTCCGTTTTACATACCCTCTCACGACTTCTTCGGTCAGTTTTACTATAGCCTACTTCCTCCTTTTATTTCCGTCTGCAGTATAATAAAATAGATTTCTTTAACTCTACCATTTGTGTGAGGACTTTTCGGGAACCATTTTTGGATTGGCAGCTCAGTTGCGTGCCCCATACCACTCGGAAAAAATCATTATCATTACCCAAAGACCAGGATTACACTTAATTGCAAGTTACACTTAATTCTAAGTTCACACCTACATAATAGTGTATCTTGTCAAAATTGTATTTAATTTTTTTAATAAAAAAATTCCTAGAACGGTCACAGCTTCTTCCAACCCAAAGATCGTCACCAAAGATCGCATCCCAGTTGGTCAAAATTCAGCTTCATCACCTAATTCTTGGGAAAACTGGTCCAAGATCTGGCCCAAGTACACGATCTTTCCTTTCGCTGTAAATCATGTGGTACCACGTTCGTTCCGCTTTCGAGCATCCAAGACGGTCTAGCACCTTCTGGCAAAGACTTGGAGTTGCCGGAAGTAGCGCAATGGCTGCAACCCTCACGTTTTCGAGTGCAACGTGTAGCACGCAGTTCACAAGGTCACGATTTTCAGTTGATTTGACGAGCTCCCAGGGTTTACAACGTTGAACAAAAGCATTTGCTCTGTAGAGCTGACTCATGATCGCATCCAATGAGCGATTGGCACTGAAGTTGCGATAATGTTCATCAACAACATCTACACATGGTCATAACCATTTAATTAACCCTATCTACACACAAGTATAACCATTTAATTAACCCTATCTACACACACGTATATAACCATTTAATTAACCCTATCTACACACAAGTATAACCATTTAACTAACCCTATCTACACATACACTGTAAGTATAACCATTTGATTAACCCTATCTACACACAAGTATGACCATTTAATTAACCCTATCTACACACAAGTATAACCATTTCATTAACCCTATCTACATACAAGTATAACCATTCAATTAACCCTATCTACACACAAGTATAACCATTTAATTAACCCTATCTACACACAAGTATAATCCTTTAATTAAACCTAGTTCATAATTTAAACACTTGTAAAACAGTGCAACATTTGCTTCTATACTCAAATACAAACAGCATCGAGGAGAATGAGAAACATAAATTATAACTAATTTATTTATTATTGATTAACTTCCCGCTAGGCAGTGACACAAGTTACCAGTAATTCAATATCACAAGTATAACCTCAACAGCAATATTACATAAAATCATATACTGTATAATGTGCTGGTTATGTAGTACGTGTATATATATAAACACCAGCATATTACTAACCATACATTACAAGCCAGCTAATATGAATATGAACATACTGCTACCAACTAATATGAATATGCATAAGCTGCTACCAGCTAATACGCATATATCACCAACTAGCTAATATGAATATTTATATAATTACATCAACTAATATGAATATGCACATATCACGACCAACTAATATGAATAAGCATCTACTGCTACCAGCTAATACGCATATATCACCAGCCAGCTAACATGAATATTCATATAATTATGTCACCAAATATGAGTATGCATATACTACTAACCAGGCAAATGATAGAGATCACTCATAATAGTTTCCTCCTCAGGTAGAGCAAGTTGTTCAAATACTTTGGCATCAAATTTTGGAAAGATTTGGTCCGAGTTGATCGCCTTGGCTGAACATCGACTCAGCAAGTTACAGAAAGTGTTTACGACGTCACTGTTAATGCACTCAATGGCTCTTTCGTCGCTGTAATCTCAATCAGAAATGATTACAATTCAAACTCAAGCACCATAAAATGTTGTGTAATATGTTACAAACACAGAAGAGTTATGATTATTCACTATTTTGTATTATTCTTCAGATAAAATGATTCCTTAGTTAAGAATATTTAGCATAGGCTATTATTAGTAAGTGTTAATATACTGTAATAATAATATTCTTGGAATAAAAACTACCAAAACTGCTGCACTTAAATTGAAGGCAAACTGCAAAAACAAGAAACATTCCGTTTTCAGAAAAACAAAAAACAAAAGCAAACAGAAACATAACATATTTTTGAAATGCACGTGTATTACGTCTATGAAACCAATGCCATTCAAATTGTTCTAAGACTTACACTGTATTGTTAAAGAATAAAGAGTAATTGCTAAATCTCAGTTAGACGTGGACTAACATTTATCATGAATTTTTGCTGAATCAAGTCTACAATGTAGTGTAACACTGCAAAAGAAAAACACTGAAGTCAGCAACAGCAATCCAACACAATTAAGCCCTAACCCTTAAAAGACTAGGAACTGCAGCATCGGTGGTAATACTTACTTCCATCAGAATGTGGAACGCCGTCCTTCAGAAGGTAATACCTTAAGCCATCGACCGAAAACTTTTCCAGGCGATCAAACGGATCGACAACGTTGCCTCTGCTTTTTGACATCTGTGGTAAGACAAAAAATCATATGCATCCTATTAATCACTGAAAGACATAGGCACACACATATATATATTTATAAATGTATATGAAGTTTTAAATAAGAATTCATATATGTATATTTTATGGCATGAAACATTAACTTGGCAGGTTTTCTGGACATAAGAAATGCTAGCTTATTCTAGTATGATTCACAAGTCATGTATAAATACACATATTTTATATATATGTCTTCAATATTACACAATCCTGATTACTTACTTTTACCACAGACAACTTTAACCCATTCATTGGTCTCTAACTTGTGATGCTGCCCATGCTCATCTCTGCTCACTTGTCTTATCACGCCTGGATTGTAATTTTGAAGCCATGCTCTCTTCCTCATCGCCTTTATGACTCCTTACAGTCGGTGCTGCGTGTAGTCGCTTGCCATGTTCTTCAGCTTCCTCCAAGATCTCCAGTTACTGACTTGGTGTCTTCAAAATTACATTGGTTATCTTTCCCAGCTATGGACAAATTTAAAACTGCAGTCCTTGTATACAAGGCAGTTTAGCGCTGAACTACCTCGCTGACTTGTGTGTTCAATTAATCCCACCAGACCAAACTTGACATCAGCCACCTCTGGCCAGCAGTTTGTCCCAAATTAACAAAAAACACTTTTGGTTTCCATGCCTTTTCGCATAGCATAGTATAATATAATAATTAAATTAATATATCTAATATAATAATATAATAGACATAACAGAGAGCAGCCAATATTGATTGCTGGCCTCCCTATGGAAAAGATGTCATAAAACTCTTGTGGTAAAGACATTCCACTAGAAATTTAGTAGAATCAATCGCCATCTGGATCAATGTGAGGATGACAGGGTGGTGTTACCTTTTCCTTCTTCATCATCCAGTGGGAGTGGCAAAGTATGGAACGAGGAGGTTCCAGTCCGGCTGCCATTAGAAATGCTGGCCAATAAATTGCATGGAACCTATGACATAAAACAGTGCAATGATGAATATAATCATCTGCTACATTATTTTATTCGTTAGGTAGCTAGTTATCTGGACATTTATTACGCAATATCTCAAAAAGCAATGCAAAGAAAGATTTTCTTAGAGAGCCAGTTTAGACAGAAGTGCTTTTGATTATCTGCTGCAGTATGAACATTTGCTAAAATGGCTAGTTTTTCTTCAACAAGAAATGAGTTGCTCAGAAGATCAAAACAGCAAGATCTAATACAACTCATCCATCATTTGACAGTCTGAGTATTGTAATATCACTGTGTCCAAGGCTCTATGATTCATTTGACAAAGAACAGTGTTCAGTAATTTCACAGCAGTCTTCAAAAGGATACTATACACTTCATAACCATATACGAATGTATAATGTACATATGCATCAAAGCAGTTTTGACTGCGCCTGAGAGTGTGAAAAAACTGGGTTTATATCACACACTGAATGGGCTGTAGTTGCTGAATAATTAGGTGAAACCCACATGTTTTTATCATAAATCAGTAAACAAAGTTACAATTTTTTAAAAGATAAAGGTTTTTTTGTGGTTGCATTTGAGAAATCACAAGTTAAAGTTTTCCATAACTATGACCCAACCTAAAATGCTCTTCCAAAGGGTCGTAAATGTTTATGAGTATAGTATATTGAAGAATATTCATACACCTCTGTGGCTGACATCCACGAAATCTAAAAAAACTGGCTATGAAGAATATTTACATGACTTGGTCATTCACATAATAATCGACGCAAACAACTTCAATTTCGGACACCAATGGGATACATGTTAAGGATGTGTTGGGATATCATAACTGAACTGAAAATAAACATACTCAGCAAAGCTCTGCATAAGGACTCAGTTTGATAGCTAACACAGCAAGGAACAATGATATGAAAACAACTAATTTTGACCCATCTATGCCTCTTGCCTTCTGAGCTAATTTCTCTTATCTGACTTTGTGAGAGTTTTCTCAGGCATGGTCATATTTTTAAAGCATCTTTTAGGAATGTCTCAAAAGCACTGTTCATATGGATATGGCTACCACTGTAATGTAATGGGCCACTTATATGGTGCCAGAACAAGGTATATCCTCAATGACTCTCCCTACCTGGAAACACTAGGAAACAAACTCTCTCATATTAGATGCATGTATGCATATATCTGGCTAATTATACAGCGCCATTGTGAAGGCGCTATATGTATGGGGAGTGTAGTGCTCATTTCCTTTCCAAGGACCTCAATCAACAAATCCCGATCTCTTAGATATGAAGCCAATGCATCACAGAATCTGCCATTTACTTCCCAACCACAAACAGGCCAGTACTTGTCAAGAAACAAGTTCAGTTAGTTAGATGTACAGTAATTTCTTTATTAACAGCAACTTTCTATTCACACTTCACAGTCTTAAACAAAACCGTTTTATCTTCATAGCTGTTTTTTCTCAGTTCTTACTCTGCTCATGTCAAATCTTCAACTCCCATTCCTTTGCCTAACTCCAAACCTCCTAAACTCAGTCACAGTCTATTGACAACACACAAGTTCAAGACACGGTCACACAGTTTACTAAACCTGTGCTCACTGGAATCTTACTTAAGCCAAGGTCAAATCAGAATATTTTGTGACGGTACTAAATTAGATATTCCCTTGCCTTACTGATAAAAAGTCAGTGGCCAGCTGGTAGAACTGAGCTTCTAAAACAGTCGTACCTTAAAATATCTTTTCCAACCACGTGGCAGTCAACCGGCCATTGGTGCCCTACAGCTGGAAATCCACCAACTGTCAGATAATTTGTTAATGCATCCAGCCAGACATATATCTGAAAAACAGCAATTATAATGACAAAATGACATATATAATGACATATAAGCTTTGGGACTACTAAACAAGCTACACCAATCAATAAAAAAGACTAGCATGAACCTAGACTTATTGTTAAATGGCAATTTCTAAAATGTTTGTTGGACAGACTGACAACTCTTTAACTTGGAATTTAAGGCTCACTGACAGTATGCAAAAACTTGTTTGTTTCACGCTATTAAATGATAATATAATAAATTTTATTTTTTGCTGTTTTTATTATTTTGCTCAATATTTTGCTTAATAATCCTTCAGGAAGTAAACATTAGGCTAGGCTAACATGTTTGTGTACAAGTGTGGATGCATGTATGTGTGCATGTATGTGTGCATGTATGTGTGCATGTATGTGTGCATGTAAGTGGGAGCAGCTAGCTCCCTGGAAAATCAGGCCTAGTCCCAGTCTATGGCAGCTAACTGGAAATGTGCCTCTGAAGGGGATGACATTATGTTGCTGATGAAGAAGTCTTTGGAAAAGAAACTGAATGTCACGTCAAACTCCTAAGACAATTGAGATATGATGGCCCAACTATTATTACTATTGTTATTAGCAACACCAGTAACAGGAAAAGCATCACCATAAACAGGTTTACATTAGCTTATAAAAAAATCAACTTCCTTACTTAAGCAAATTATCTTTTACAAAGAAATCAGAATTTCCAACTCTCTGTCTGGACAAAAATCTGTAGCACTCTCACCGTCTGTGACTCATCTCCAGGGACCGGAATTCCCCAAGGAATTCGAGATCGATGACGAGAAATTGACAAGTCCGGAAGCCCACTTGCAATAAACTGTCGAACAATTGGTTCAAAAATGTCTGGTCGTATAACTACCAAGGCAACAGATTCCAGACTACATTCACTGATATGAAACGACAAAGACACTGAGGATTTGAACCCTCACCACTGCGTTTCGCTGAACCTCCTGTTCACTACAGAATTACTCACTTCCCTGCCATGCAAATCTAATCAGAAATTATTCTTATTATTATTATATTGCCTTTATTACATGCGCAAGGTCATTAAATCTTAATCTGAGGAACTAAGTTGCGGCTGAAGGACTTGCTCAAGGTCCCTAAACAGTAACCACCTCACAGGAGGCTTAAACCCATACTCTTCACGCTATAAGCCAAGCACTCTAACCCCATCGACAACATATCGTTTAGAAGCACACTCCAATACCTCTGCAGCCAAGTCTTAACCTAAATGGTACAATGTAAACTGCTCAAAAACCCCTCAAGAAATTAATTACCATGTATCGGTTCGGATCTAACACTTCAATGAAGAGTCAATTCCTGAATAGGTAATGTTAAGTCCTCCATTTTTGACCGGGCTCACCAATACCAGATTATGATCTTTGCATGCTACATGGATTCACAATAGCAACATAAGTTTAGGTGTTAAGAGTCAGATTAACGGCCATGCTTTTAACTCCAGTAGTAAAAGTAAAGGCACTAGCTTAAGAGTTCAGACTGACTGCACAACAATAGGTGTTGCTTTCTTATTACTCTTGAGTTTTACATTTTCTTACAATTAGAAAGAATTTTTGGTTCAAATTTCTATTATAACTCAATTGTGGAATATAAGTTAATTTTCAGAGGAGGGTTTAAACAGCAGAACCTCATAACTAATGATATGCAATTCCAAAAAACCACAAATAAATATAATGAGTAGTTTTAACACATGCATAAAATAATTAAATCCACAGGAACTCCAGTGCCTAAAATGTTAAAGCCAAAATCATTTAAACTAATTTTAAGGAAATAATGTGGTGCTGTTTTCCAGTTCAGCATCATCAGGCAAAACAAAAAAGAGCAGTCCCTTAACCCAAACACTAAAAGATACCCCGGTGTTAACAACTTCATTTTCTTAGCCTTGGCTTATAAAGGTGGGTAGGTCTCTTCTTAACAAAATGCCCTGCCCATCAACAGAAAGGTAGCCATGTACTCATTTTACAGTCAAGTTTATCAAAAGGTGCCAATGAAAAAGAAGTCTTAAATGTTCTTCTCATTCTGTTTACTTTATGCAAATGCAGACCTTTTTTGTTGAGCCAGTCTGTGAGATGCTTTCCAAAATCAGACAAACGAAACATATAGTTTTCCTCAGTCATCCACTCGACTGGATGTCCACTCTCAACAAAAACCTACTAACACAACAACACATAGGTGTCAGTAAGGTACTGTTGATACGACAATGGCAGGTGCAATGAAATTAAGCAGTGCTGAGGCCAGTTAACATCTGAATGGGCGAATGATGGCCTGTGGAACACCAGTGGAACACTACCCTATCTAGTGCCCAATCAGCCCTAACATGGTCAGTTACCAAGTACCCACACAAGGTGGAAAGTTTAAAAGGCAGCCTCAGTTGAAGATTAACTTCTGATCCATGCTTTTTAGATGTTCATATGGAGGCATTTAAACATCTTTACCGCATAATCACCATCACCGTCATCTGTGGTGTGCTCCTCTCTGGATCATTGCTGTTTACACCATGCACAACCAGCCATCTCTATTCATAATCACCACCACCCCAGAATCACTGCTATCACTACCAATGGCTTATACCACAAATCTTTATTACCACCACTGACACAGTCCACCATCAGCTGCACATCAGCAGCAATCAATGCCATGAATCACATTAATTTTTAACGAACGAAGTACATTTTGTGCTTGTACTTTGAAGGATCTATGTTCACAAACTGCATGGCAGCAGAAAATTCCTCATTTTCATGATTCCATAAAGGCAACCCTGAAACTGCTTTGCTATTTATTTGCACTATATAAATTGTCTTCTTCACATTACATTAAAATGCACTATGTTACGCTAAGCTCTGCCTTGAATTTAGCTCACCAACAATTTCCGTGGTCTCACTTTCCGAGCTTATATACTTTTACCTTTTTGGTGATTCCATTTCCATCAATGACCTCCTTGACCTGGTCTTCACCAACAAATGTCTCATCAGAAATCGAATACCATCCTTCGTAACGACCTTTATAGATGTGACCTCGGGCCCTGAGTCGTTCCTAAGCAACCATGACAAATACTGTTTTAACTGTTTACGTTAATTAAATGCATGGTATTTGGATTATCAATCACTCACTCAATCACTATATTACTAAGTCAGTCACCATTCATTCTCTCATTGGTTATATCTCCTCCTATTCATTCTCTGTCTTTCTTTACTATCTGCCAGTCAGTCAGCCAAAAAGCCAGTCACTCAACCAGCCAGTCAGCCAGTCGGTCAGTCAATCATTCAATTAGCCAGACAGTCATTCAAACAGCTAGCTAGTCTTATTTATGTGACAACTGACCCACATCTCAGCAACCGCTTGGTGGTGTCTTCCTTCAGTTGTTCTGATGTAGTCCGTGTAATTTATGTTGGCCCTTTGAAACAATTTCTAAAGAAAAAAAAACATAGTTTACCTGATACTCGTAATAACTCATTCCAAGTTCACTATGGTGCAAATAATTACTTAGATTGATTATTAAATTTATATCTGCACGTTTGAAGCATCAGTCACCTTTCTGATCTTGACTTAAGATATTCCTCATTGTGTTTATAACAGTCTGTCTCACTCAATGAACTGACCTTCAGCAAGCAACAGGATTGTACGTATGGCATGTTGATTTATTGGAGTAATACATAATACAGTTTATGTCATGTCATGTAATCATCTCTGGACTGGATCCAGTCGTTGATTTCTCTATGACACCCCTCCACAAATCTCGTTTCCTGGCCATCTCCTCAAGGGTCATTCTCCGTCTGCCCTCCGTTTTCCCATAGATAGTAACTCCGGCACCTTTCAGATCCTCTTCAAGGCAATCCAGTTTATGCCTCAGCAAAAACAAAGCAGTACAGTACATGCAACTAGTGCATTTCAAAAGAAGCAGAGGACATACACTAAACAGTACCAGTACCTCGTCATAACAAGAACCAGTACCCAGTCATAACCAGTACCAGTACCCAGTAATAACATGAGTGCTCAGTTAACAGGCTACCATGAAACAAATGTCCCATGTGAACTTAAAACATTACCGTAAAAACTAGTTTTCTGTGTTGCTGACCTTGAATTCACCTGACATTTGATCACAGAATGATTGTGGATCTCTGTTCTGTGACAGAGCTGCCTGCTGTACCTAAATAACAAATAATCTGAGTTCTTGTATGAAACTGCTCAAATCTTTTATAACGTTAAACAGCAAAAAAATTATAGGCGAACAACTCTTTGCAGCTATTCCATATAGCAATTTAAATTCTGAAGAGTAATAATGCAACATCAAACACTGAAGCTTTGTATATCTATAAAGGCATGCATGCACTTTGCGGCAAACTACTGCTTTGTAACATGAGGTGTTTTTCTATCACAATTTAGGAACTTCTGATTAGACACAAGCATTCAGTAAGGTGGCATTGACTGCAGTCAAAATAAATAATAGGATTTTCTATTAATAAATTTAACCAGACTTATCTGGTCAAACTCTAATCAAATCACAATCTACCTTGAGTCCATGTTCATCTGTGCCTGTTGAGAACAGAACTGGAACTCCAAGAACAGCATACCATCGGCTGACAGCATCAGCAAGGACATTGGTGTACAGATGTCCAATGTGTGGAACTGCAAGAAGCAAGCATGCATACATAAACAGAAGCTGCATCCTACGGAGTAAGATTAAAAAATACTCACACGCGCGCACGCGTATGCATACACTCACATGCAAAATACCAAAAAGAACACAAGCATACATGCATTCATACACACATCTCTCCTCTCCAACCCCAAAACATCATCCACCATAGCTGCCACGCTCTCTCTGCCTGACTCCTGGATCTTGACCTGGAACCGAAACGTTTTGCCTATCGATTTTGTTTTGATTGAGCGCCTATGAATGAGCTGGTCCCCGCAGCGCGGCTTTCGTTGGGCGCTGTAGAAATCTCGGAGTTACGATTACAATTAAGAAATATGTAAATTAAAAATGTATGCATAAATACATCGGAGCTGCACAGCACTACGCGTCGATTATTAATTTATATTAATTTATTAATTACACTTTGCAGCAATCCACCGTACCTGCATTTAAATAATATATTGGTGTGGTAATGAAATAATTTTTCGGTAGCAGAAGATTGGGGAGTCTCGTTGATCCTGTAGCATGATGACGGCGAGGTTCGGATTCCCCTAAATATCGCTCAACTCCTCGTTGAGACCAGCTCGCTTCAAAAGCGATAAATCTCTTAGGAAATAATATACGCGAAGTACTTTCTCTGATTAAGAATGGACACAATTTTTCCGGAAACTTTAACATTTTTAAAGATACTTTTAAATTTTATCTTTTTAACGTAAATCGGATCAGTACATATGGCAAGCATAGGTAATCTCCACGCTGTCCAAACCATAGATATAATAACACTATCTATGATCACATCACTTCTGTTCTCAATCACTTTGCTGGCTTAAAATACCTGAAAGCATAAAGTCCTTTCGCTTATCTACAACACAATTCAATTTTCCCAACCATCCTATCTTCGTCAGTTATTTACAATCCAACAACTTCGTTCAACCCGATCCTCTTCTCTCCTAACACTTCTTCCCCCGCTTTCAACTCATCCTTAAAATTTGGAAATCGCTCCGTAGCCATAGCTACACTCACCTGGAATCCGTTCTTATATTACCTCGTTGTTGGAAACCGAAGTTTCAGTCATTTTTTTAGATTTCGTAGGAAATGTACTTTGTAATTTTTGAAAGTGTTTTCATATTGTAGTTGCTAAATAATGACAAATGGGCACCTCGTTGCCTGGAATAGACTCCCGCCAGAATTACGACAATTATCTTACCCACCTTACGAACTCACCAACACTTCACCTCTTGCAATTTCTGTGCTGGTCTTTCACTCAAGACTGAAAGCAATAGCCTACTCTTCAAGCAGTCTTATCCTGATTCTTCCTCTTCCCTTGATCTCTCTTTTCTTTTTAAATTTCAAACACTATCCGCCGTAGCCGTTTGACTGTCTGCTGCCTGACACTTGGACCTTGACCTGGAACTGAACCTTTTTGCCTATCGATTTTGTCTTGACTGAGCGCCTGTGAATAAGCTGGTTCCCGCGACTTGATTTTCATTGGGCGCTTTAGAAATCTCGAGCTTACGATTACGACTGAATCTGATTGCGCCACGTAGAACGATAAGAAGCGATTATGTAGTCTTACGATTCTCATGCTCTTTGAAAACTGAAGTTTGTGATGTCATTAGTCAGAAATCGGATATATATATATATATATATATATATATATAGTCAGAAATCGGATATATATATATATACACGTTTATTCACCACGAAGGTAGACAATACAGAAAGTACAACAAACTATATATAATCAAAAAAGAAAGAAAAAAAGAAAGAAAATTTAAATGGGCTTAAGTACAGCCCTTAGCAAAATCAATCATCATAAATTCATCCAATCTATGGTGCAACATAGATAACTCAATGTTATAGTCACGACATAAATGCAAAATTTCATCATTATAATAATCTCCTGTACAGCAGGTATTGAGAATACTGTTATCATAGCTTCCAAATAAAATCCTAGCAGAAAAATGTATTTTTCGCAGATGCATGATATCTATAAGATCCATACGTCCCATAAAGTACTGAACAATTCTAACTGATTCCCATTTATGCATCTTGAAAATCTTCCTATAGATACTATTCCAACATACATTTAACTGTTGGAGTTGAGCTGCTGATATGTTTATAGCCTCTAACGCATAGATTAACACTGGTAAAACAAAAGATTCTAATAGACTCAATTTTACACATTCTGATACAAATCTCGAGTGACTAAATATGGCATTTGCAGTAGCATAGAACCGTTTAATAACAACCGATATGTCAATTTTAAATTTTTTATAAGAGATAAAGTATAATCCCAGGTACTTCAACTCACTCACCCATTTCACAGAGTCTGTGCCCATGACTAGATTACTTACTTGTCTACTCCAACATGGACCTACACATAATAAGTTGGATTTTCTTGCATTGAATATTATATCAACCTCCGCACCCTTCTGAAAGCATATATCAATCATAACTTGAAGTTGGCACACAAGAGGCAGACAGTAAAATTACATCATCTGCATATGCGAAACATCCAGCATAGGTGTATCCAATGTGGCAGCCAATATCCAACCCTTCCAAGGCATTGATAACCACATCCATGTAAATATTGAAAAAGACCGAAGAAAGAATGCCACCCTGCCTAATTCCACATTTAATTGACGTTTGCGCCGAGAATGTGTTATTCCATTTTACCATCACAAAGATTTTACCATACCAGTCAGCAATAAGTTTAACCATTCTTGCAGGTAAACCTTTATTTATTAGTAGTTCTAATAACTTGACATGATTTACCCGATCAAAAGCTTTCTTTGCATCAAGAGATGCCATAAAAACACTGCTCCCATGAGATACAAAAAAATCAACAACTTGTCTTAGTGCAAATATAGCATGTGTACAACTTAAATGTTTCTTGAACCCAAATTGCAACTCACTAGATGTTAACTTGTCTCCAAATTTAAATAACAGACAATATTCAAACACTTTGGATAAGACAGGGCTAATAGTAATAGGCCTATAACTGTCAGAAGATGTTATATCACCACATTTATCTTTAATAATGGGCACCGTTATCCCTATTCCAAAGTCATCCGGAACAAAACCATGAATATAAATCATATTAAACAAACGCTTCAAGTGAACAATAATAGCTGGATGACAATGTATTGTGTTCCTTGGTTAACCCATCCATGCCACAGGCCTTACCATTTTTTAGTGAATTAATGCTCTTTTCTACATCTTCTATATTAAATATGTTAAAACTATTGATAGCATCATATTCAGAAAGAAATTTAGAATGAAGACTATCCCAGACCTTTATAAACCTATCACCATCCTCATAAAAGTCAAAACTATTCTGTGCAAAGCTCCTGTTAAAGGTTTCCGCAATATCTTGATCATTCATCTTACCATTTACGTTAGTTGGAATATGGTTTCGTTTAGAAAATTTATTATTCCATTTCTTCCAGAATTTATTCATATCTTTGGCAATATAAAGTTGAGCTATTTCGTCATCCAGATCCATCTCCTTACATTCAGCAGCATGTCTAATAGCTAATTTATATTTGTATTTACAATCTCTACATAGATTATAAATTATTCCAGATTTCGGTTTACCACACACTTCCCACATATTATGAGCATCAATTGACTCTTTCTTCAAATCCCTGAGCTCAGGGCTCCAATAATATTTTAAAGAGTTCTCTTTTAGAAAGGGAATTGATCTATCAGCAGCTTGAGACATTGAGTCAACCAAGGAATAGTAATAATCATTTATAGACTGCCAATGATTACATTTGAATACATCACAATTACAAGATAGGTTATCATATGGAACATACATGTTTTGTAACAAGCTACCACTTAGAGCATAATACAGAGGTATATTACCCTTATCCCATCTTCTCACTCCCACTTTATTTTCACTAGTATTATTCAGGCCCCTCATCTTTATTGGCATATGTAGATCCTTCAAATCTAAACAACAGGTTACTGGAAGGTGGTCAGAGAGATTTAAAATATTTTCATCGATATTATATTCTACAAGTCTTGCAAACAGCTTCTTGTCCATAAAAATGTGATCGATCCATGAATGATGACCAGTAGACTCTTTAATGTACGTGTATTTATCATCATATATACATATCTCTTTTCCATTAATTAAATTGAAATCATCAACAAGACTATAAAATAGTCTAAATCCCTTATTATCAATTCGACATTCAAAGTTCATATCCCCTAAGATAATCAAGCCATTTGCATCACACGACTGAATGTAATTCTCTATAAATCCAAGGCATTCCAGTAACTCAGTCTGATATTTTAAACTCGCCTCATAACATGGAAAATAAACTATAATAGTTAACAATTGAAAGCCACCACTAAGGGTGAGTTTAAGCGATGCACAGCGACAGTCAGATTGAACCATGACATAAGAAACATCAAAATTCAGGGTTTTCCTAACTAGTAGTCCTAACCCTCCAAAAGGCCTTCCCATAAGAAGACCAGTTTCAAGTCTCTCATCCACTGCTGACCAAGCAAAGCCCTGGAAATCACCATGATATCGTCTACGATTTAAATAATTAAACTGAGTAAATTTAAAGTGCATTTTATCGTATTTTATAGATTATTTGTTAAAAACAGCACTGACCATGAGCGCTTCGAAACTGGGAATACCGCCTCAAGAAGAGTGCAAAGAACATCATCAGGAGGTAAGAAACCTCGCATTTCGAACATTGGCTGTGGACCTCTCAGAAATGGCAGAGTCTACGAAGGATTTGGTTTAGATCATGGACCGCAGAAGAGGAACACGACTGCAGCTTTTGTCGCCAGGAAGGTCTTCCAGCAGTTGCTGCCCCTGTGGCACAAAAAAACGGTGAAACTGACTGCAAGGTTGCAGAGATTGGCTGACCAAACGATTGATTTGATCGGACAATTGAAGAAAATGAGTGAAGATGATGTAAGTGAGCAGACGGAAGAAAACAAGGAACTTCGGAACACATGTATTGGCTTTCATGTGAAGGATCTGGGAAAATTAGGTTCATTGTATCTCAGCTTAGAATAAATCACATTAAGCAACATCAGACCGGGAACAGCGCAGAATCAGATATTCAGAAAGGCCATCAAAAAACGCTATGAATGTTGTTTGAGCATCCCTTTGTGCTGAAACAAGAGCAGATCTATCACGAAACAACATTGCAAGAAGACAGCCAATGTGATTCGAGCAATCCGATCAACGATATCAACGTAGAAGAGCTGATACAGGCCGTATGAAAGGAGCTGAGGATGATGATAGATGGTATTCGTCATTTAAAAAATTGGATAGACGATGTTTCAAGTAATCACAAAGTGGAGAATGAAATCCTCAAAGGATATCTTTTGATTAGTACAAGCATAGCTGAGGGAACCAGAAAGAGCTCGATAGTAGTGTTAACTGCCTGGCCACGATATCTTTATTGTCAAATAGCTGCTCTGACGATGCAGTCTCCGATGAAAAGCTGACAGAACTTGACAACTACAAGCAAGCAACTGCTGCCAATTGGAGGATCAATGCGATCACTGCTGCGTCAAGGTGTGACGAACTCATTGTCTTTATGTAAAAGCACCTAAAACAACTTAAACCAAGAAGCCACAGAGTGTGCGATGCCATTATCTGATTTCTTGAAGATCAACCCTGACTTCTCAGAATCATAAGTATTGTAATCACCATCGTTGTGACTGTTGTAATATAATGAGTTATTTATGCAGCGCCATTGATCATAACCATCATCATCACCAATCCTTATCATCATCACAAATCATTATCATAGTCATCATCATCAGCCACTATCATCAAACTTCATTTTATCGTGATCATCAGATTCAGCATTATTGTCAATTATGTTGCAGTGTTCTCTGGTAAATGAACTTTTGGATCCATATAGCTGTCAATGTTGTCAAGGCACTCCTCGGCACCTTACAACAAGTTTTTGTAAAAATCTCTGATGTTCAAAAGCATAAATGCTGATTCAAATTTTCAAATACCAATTATAATCCCAAGGCATTTACATAGTATTTTAAAGATAAAAGATTTAGAAATTATTAGTTTATTAGCATTCTTCCTTCAAAAGCGATGAATTGGTTGCTCTGTGACATCAGAACAAATAAAAGCTGGGGGAGTTTTGCAGCAATTAAAGCAAGAAAATTAACCCTATCGAATCGGAATTAATTTTAAAGACCTCCCTGTGAAAGTGCAGTTTAATTTTATGTGATGATGTCACAAATTTGAATTCTTTTCAATTTTGGGGGGAAACATCCTCAAGTTGTACTTTTTATAACTATGCCAATAATTAAGCTAGAAACACTTCTAGCATCAAAATGTTCACAAATTTGTTCTCTTTTTTGTGTATAAATGTATTTTATGAACAAATATTGGGAAATACTGCTGTTATCCTGAAACTACATGCACTCAGCTTTTTATTTAAGTGAAACACAAGTTTTTAAATTTGAAAATAATTACATTAGCTGCATTATAGATTTAGTACAGAATAAGGCAGTTAAAATTTCTTTAAATCAGATAATAAATGACCCCCAAAATTAAAAAATCCAAATGCCCTTGTAATCTCCAAGATTGCATTTTAACAATAATCCCTTGACCTGGCATAGCAACTTGAAAGCTTTACAACTTTCTGGTTTCTCAGGATTAACTCACTTGGAGTTAGTAGCAGATGGGAGGTTGTTTTATGAAAAAAAGGATTCTAGTTATCCAATAGTGAGGTGGGGTATGATAAAATCAGCTCCGGGTCTGTTGCCCAAACGGTCAGTTTCCAAAGGGTAATACCAAACTCATAATTAAGAATCCAGAGCTACAATACATCCACAATGTGTACATATATAACATATAGTGTTTGTATATACATAAACAGTACTGTATTAATGTTTCTGTCTTTATTATGTAACATAAGACAATGGTAGCAGCTCAGATAAGACTTTAGGCATACATGCCAACTAGGTGCTGAGCAGCCCTCCTTTGCAGATTGGATTAGTCCTCCAAAGAATTGTTATGTCAATGGGTAGATCTGGAAAGACTAATGCTAAAAATGGTCTATCGTTTTGTTTTATCACCTATACTTCTGACTTGGAAAAGTTGTTATTAAAAGTTCTTGAGTTGGAAACTGGTAGAAAGCCAAATATAACCTAATTGTAATAATGGTTTTGAAATGAAATGCCAACTGTTCTTTGTAATATTACATTCGAATTTGATGCTTTCAAATTCCATCAGTTTTGCTATATTATTATGCATTCAGTATGTTAGATGACAAAAGTTACCTACATTATCTATACAAGAATATCATATACAAAATAAAAGTATTTTACACTAAAATCGTGTTAATTTTTGGTTTTCATCTGTTCCCCGTTTGAAATTTAGCTTATACTTTGGTTATTGGGTCACAGTTTGTGTCTTTTCACGGGAGCAGAAGACCCAGCTTTGCCACCAGTACGTCAACATATTTTCTACAAGCTCGTCGTTACAAGTATCAAAAGTTGTGATGTCAAATTGGAGTTCTACTTTCCTCATGTTTGCCCTTGCGCTGCAAGAGTCTGCTGTTTCCAAGGAATTTGTGTTGAGGATCGTAAAGAACTGTACACAGAATTGTTGTCTGGTAAAACAGCCGAGATAAGTTTGTTCATTTACTTAGAATTGAAAGATGTAAAGACATTTATAACTGGTATTGGTAAATATTAATTATAAGTTAATTATTTTGCACCACAACTTGTTTGCATTAAATTTTCTTAATTTGTAAGGAAGATTATACAAGTTAGCTCAATCTTTGCTGTTATGTTAAATGTGGTGTACTTGTTTGCACTACGAGAAGGTGGTGAATTATTTGCTTCAAACTGTCAGGTTTACTGCTATGTGATTAACCACACAACTTGCTGGTCCTGTCTTACCATCTTGCAACAGATTGAGACTATCAGAAACATGGCCAAAGTTTGGGATACCCTGATAAACGTTTCTAGTAAAAATTTATTTACATCTTATGTTTACTGGTGGTGTTGTGATTCTGGGTAGTCAGAGTCTTGTAGGTTTTAAATGGTGAGGTAGATGTCTTTGAAAAAGATTTTCTATTCTAGACCAAAGCTGAGTTAGACTAAGCAATATCACTATACTACATTGGTGGCATTGATCCATTCTGAACACTGGGAAGGCTTATCTTTTTTCCCTTCTTATGCATGAGGCAAGATAGCCCACAAATAACACAAAAAACTTGATGACCATTTTTAGTTATCAGGACATGTGATGACAAATTTCCTAATGGCCACATTCAATGGGAATGTAGATGGTAATCAGTTGCACCAATAGTACAATGAAGGCGTGCTATGGGCCCAACAAACAAACATGGCTGTCTGGATTTGCCATCAAAATATTTGATGACTTTGTTGGGAAATTTCTTGATTTCTTGTCTTCAAATTTGCTTAGGCAATCTTTTCTCGTCATTTCCACCAAAATTACTGTGATCTTCCTTTAATGATGTGTTACAAAAATAATGAAAAAATCTGAAACAATGGGGGGTATAACCATGAGTATCAGAAGTGGAAAGTCATTCAATTTATCCCACAATCACTTGGTCTTCCTGTTGACATGTGGCAGCTCTTTACCACTGGAATTCCAGTAATAAACTAGTTGGAATAGGATGACTGCATTGCAGAACGTAGAGACGCAGAAAGTCAGGATTACGGTTGTGTCACCTGTCTCTTGGAACGAAGTGAAAATTCGTCCAGCTGAACCCAAGAACAGAAGAGCCACTGTAACAACGGACAGCTGACCTGTGCTCTGGTTTCGATAATTCGTGGCTGCCTGAATCATCTGCAAGACCAACATTTACTTGTTCGAAAAACCTAATCATGTTTACAAAGAATGAACTCGTCCAGAATGTGAGCACTACAACCTTGGGTATGACTTTGTTGACTGCTTTTCTATGTGTTTCTCAGAGACTTGTCCCTAATGTGCAAGCGTCATTTCACTGCAGACGAATAGGTCATTTCTTTTCTAACTTTAAAGACTTAAAGAAGATATGCAAATGTATATACACATATACATACATTATATATATATATATATATATACGTAAAAGAAACAATCAAAAGTTAAAAGCTGCACAGAAAATGTCAATCGATTCCAAGCATTTAACAGTAAATAATTGTTGCAGTCAAAATACAATGCTATTATAAATTTCATTGACACCACAGTTAAAATGACAGTAACTATAGCTATTAAAATGATACAACTAATCACTGCTATCATAAATGTGCATTGCAATTACAGCCAACATAGAGGTAATCAGCTAGACTCCAAAATATCTTGCTTAATTTCACCCATAAGCTACTGAAAGTAGTATAACAGTTCTGCTATGAACAAAAGATGAAAATGACAGACTAGTCCTTGCTGTATGAACTGCTTAGCATGATTTACCAATCATAAATAAAAGTTCTCACTTCATCAGCCTCCCCAAAATACTGTTAAGAAAACCAGCTTATTTGCAGAAAATACTATTGGCTTATCCTGGCCAAAACTACAAATGACTTACCTTGGCCATAACTACAAATGACTTACTCTAGCCATAATTACAAATGACTTACCCTGGCATTAACTGCCAATGATTTACCCTAGCCATAACTACAAATGACTTACCCTGGCCATAACTACAAATGACTTACCCTGGCCATAACTACAAATGACTTACCCTGGCCATAACTTAAATGACTTCCAAAACTACAAATGACTTACCCTGGCCATAATGACAAGCAATATGACGGATGCTTGCAGTGTCCAGAGCAATGTCATTGGTGCCAGTGGAGACAACAGATAAGCCATAATGGCTGCAAATACGGCTGTGTACAGGACACCAACTGAAGCACCTCGTGTGTATGTCAACACAAGAAATGCTATGACCGCCGTCTGAAGAACGAGGAAGACGGCTTCCCCATAAGCGCTGCAGTACAACAAGGAAAAGCACTACGTCACTGAATGAACAAAGGAAGTAAGTCAAGTGAGACTGAAAAGACAACAAATATATGAAAATTATGGAACATACAGAAATGTTGTTTTCTGTTATACAGGTAGGAACTTAAGCAAAAGATGCAACACCTGTTAGCAAAAACTGTATTTACAGAGAACAATGGAATAAATGAACAAAGGAATGAAAGAGTAAATAAACGAGTCATTGAAATTGTCGATAAATGGATCAGTTCATCAATGGCTGGATGGTCACAGATGTCTCCAGAACAGATGTTAATTAAAAGGGTAAATAGTACAACCACATCAAATTGAAAACAGACCTAACACTGACTGACAGAAAGAACAGAAGAACATTTGTCAGCAAAACATTAAAGCTGATGAATAATTCTTTATTGTTCACGAATGTGGCATGATGGCCAATGGCAATTAGCGGGCATTTCATCTTTACGTTCAACTTCTGGCATACCGTGTGACATGGTCAAGCAGTGTAAATAAAAAAACATTGTTTCTTTTTAATATCTGTTGGCATGCCAAAAACATTCTTTAACCCTAGAAATACAATCCTTAGGGTTACTGTTGATAAAGACATCACCAAAGCAATCAAATATACATATCTCACTTTTAAAATTTTTTAATGTGTCCATCCACAGACTTATTGCAACAGGATCCACCCCCACTATTGCCCCTTGCTGAATGATTTATAAATACACAACTCCACCACTGCCGTACCCGGGTGGTGCCAGTTCCAAGCCTGGATAAAGGACGAGGGCAATGTCAACAGCCTTTGATGCCATAAGATGTCGTTAAACAGTGGAACTACTACTATAAATGCACCATTAAAGAGCAAGATAAGGATACGTACAAAGTTACACTGACCTAAATACACGAAACATGAACAATTACCATATCTTATGATTTACAATCTTAAGGCAAGGTAGGGGTATGTAGTACACTTACCTGAAGGGAAATCCATTGGCATAGCTGTAGGCCAATGTTCCAGTAATTGCAGTCAGTTCAAGTGTTGAACTTACAATACTGATGCCTTCAGCGCTCTTTGCCGACAATATCTTGACAATCTGTGGCACTTTGACTAAAGACAACCGCCAACTCAGCTATTAACATTTCATATTTTGTTATAATAAAAATCCAAAGCCATAATGCTTAAGCTGCAGATCACACAAATGGTGTGTGCAGTGTCTAGTGATGTGATAAACAGAAAAAGCCAAAATTTATCATTTTCTGTTTGTCACATCACTAGACACTGTACACACCAGTTGTGTGATCTGCAGCTCAAACAGAAAATGATAAATTTGGGCTACGATATATAAAAGCTACATAGGCCTAAAGCGTAGAGTAATATGAATGATGAATAAAAATGCAACAGATGTTGTCATGCTAATGTAAGAGGATAGGCGCATAAAGTGTCAAGATTTACGAACGATGAATAGTCGTTTAAGTACATACCCATGACAGAGCCAAGAATGATTCCATATCCAAGACATTTGCTAAGAACGGTCTTTAAACAAGCAGCTACAAAATGAGAAAACACAAAAACCTAATGAACTAACAGAAAATACAGGCTCATGTAATGTAATGTAATATGATGTAATGATGACAATTTATATAGTGTCTTTAATATCAAGCTACTTCTTCGTTGCCTTACAAGGTTAGCTGTCAATGCAAGTACTAACAGTTACACAATAAATAGGATTTCAATTGGTTTTTGAAGGTCTAAACACTGTTCTCCTGAATAGATGCCACACATGGGCCAGTGCCCCAAAAACACATTTTAGTAAGAGGATAAACACGAACTGAACGAATGTGACTGAACTTGGGTAAAAATATTCAGTAACAAAAATTAATTAATTATTTAAAATAAAATGCCTTCATCACAAGTCTCCAGATGTGTTCAATGGGCTTAAAGGGTTTTGTGGCTACTTAAGAGTACAGGTGTACAAACAAAAATATACTAGCAAACAACCCATCTTATGCATAGTTTTGCACAGCACATCAAGATTAGAACCTTGGGTGTAGAGCTAAGACGCTGATGAGTTTAAATGCGAACAACATGTCATGAAACAATGAGCGTGCACTTTGCTATCTGAAACAGCTGACAACTTTCTGCCATTTCTAGAAGTTTACAAAAAATAAAGTCAACTTGATCAACTCATGAGCAACTACTTAAATTATCAATAACTAGAAATACGATTATAAAATAGTGCCAATATGGTAATCAGAATGGGTGGTCAGCGACAACCGGCTTCAGGTATCAAAAGTAGACCGGTATCAAAGGCCACGATTCAAAGATCACACACGTACGGGGCCTCGTAGCCATGAAACTACAACTCAAAATCGTAGCATTCGGGTACATAACATCAAAGCAAATCTCACCGTGGAAGAAATTGTAGTGGACGAAAAATTCGTCAAAACACGGATCAGGAACCAATAACTTTATCCACGATGTTAAAAGCTCCACAAACCCAGCCATTTTCACTAGGTCTTAACGCCACGCCTTGAAAAACGCTAATGAATATGCATGAGCTGACAGCTTGGCGGTTGATATCGTCCTACAATAAATATTGATGATGACCATGAGCCATGAAACCTTGGAACGCACCATGCGGTTGACTTAATTCCGTTGATCGTAATCGTAATCGTGATCCCGAGATTTCTACGGCGCCCAACGGAATCCACTGACGGGGACCAGCTTATTCACAGGCGCTCAGTCAAAACAAAATTGATAGGTGAAAAGGTTTTAGTTCCAAGTCAAGATCCAAAAGTCAGGCAGAGAGACAGCATGACAGCTACGGTGGATGATGTTTGGAATTGGAGCGAAAAGAGAGAACAGGAAAAAGATGAATTTTCTTAATGTTCTTAATTTTTCTTAGTTTTCTTAAACGCCCGAGATTTTTACAGACGTTTGAAATCTCTCCTGACATAGATCCAACAGCGAAACTGACCATATAGGCCTATGCATATATTGTTTTAAAGACTGGCCGGGAGTAGATTAGAATGATAATTCTGAAAATGGCATCCATATTGCGCAGAAAGAACACTCCTGTTCCACAGATCCTGATACTTCCTTTTCATCTTATCTCACCTTCCTGTTCTGTTCCACACACCGTCCACCGTAGCTGTCTGACTGTCTGCTTGCCTAACTCTTTTATATTGATCTTGAACCGAACCCTTTCTGCTTATTGATTTTGTTTTTGACTGAGCGCCTGTGAAAAAGCTGGTTCCTGCGACTTGGCTCTCGTTGGGCGCTGTTGAAATCTTGAGCTTACGATTACGAACTAGAAATTACGATTACGAAAATATGGAGGTCGTATTCCAATATCCGTATTCCCTGTTCTTCATGCTGTCATAGTCGCAAGATGGCAGAGTACTAGAATCGTATTTGATTTTCATTTTTTAAAACTTAAAAATTTATACTTTTGATTACTATTTCAATGCCTTAAAACAAAACAGCAAATATAAAGTTATTTATTTAGATGCTTGATGCAATTTTGCGTGTAGTTATTATTTGCTCAGTGTTTTAGAATATGTTCAAAATTCTTAAACACCCTATTCTTTGAAAAGTTTTGAAAATAAATAACAAAAACTCTAAGGGTATTTAACCGGCTAACGTCTTCGATTCGTTTTCCTTTTAGTTTCTCCAGCTGGGGTTGGACAACAGTTCGGCCCCCAAACCAACTAAAAGTAAAAAGACCGATGTTTCTCCTTTGAAGTGTCATTTATCACATAATGTGCCTAGACTAAATAATAAATAGCTCGTTGATTGTTTCAGTAAGTACACATTTTTTATTTATTCAAGAGTCTATATACTGGTTTCGTTAAAAGATTAATATTAATCAATTCAGTTGTACTAGAATTAATACAGTGTAACATGTCCGATTTAATTTGTTGCTGTTCGGTGGCAGTCTTCCAGCTGTTGCTTCCGCTTCCTGAGAGTCTTCGCCTTCCGTCCCTCCGTTCTCCTTCTTCGAGTCTCCCCCGGGCACAAGACGACAAAAACGCAACCCAAAATCTACGACTATGGTTTACGGGGTTTTACGTCACGCCAGAGGTCACATGGATTCCTACGACTAACACACAAACACAGACAGACTGAGACAGTAGGGTTTTTGTGGTATGATACTATTTTGCTGTACGATTCTACGATACTACAATGCTACAGAATCTACCAGTATACCGTTATCGTTTAATCGAAAGGTATATTCAGCCTCGTGTAGGATGGTTCGCCTTCTAGCAAACTAGCGAATCATAGCAAGCAATGTCGACACAGAATCTGGAGTGAAGTTTGCGCGCTTTGTTTAAAATGTTTATTTATTCCTATTGAACATTTAGGCCTATAGCAACTTTCTAAACCTACCAAAAGCGCTGAAACATGTGAAGCATGGCGATCTGACAGAACTCTCCGAAATATCGAAGTTGATCCATAATTATACGCACATTATGGGCATTAGGACGACATCAGGGCAGATTGCTACGGCGTTCGCTTCTGGGTTTAAAATTCCGGTGATTCGTATGAAATTGGCGAATCGAAATTTTTTGCTTAATATAGGCTCCCCTGTAATCTTAATGGTGATCTCTGGATTTCTTCAGCACTCAAAAAGCTAAGTCGTGGGAACCAGCTTACGCACGCCATTACCCATAATACGCACAGGCATAAACGGCTTGATATCAGCGATAGGCTCGGCTGGAGCCCCGGTCTAATGACTTCGGCGACCAGGTACGCCATGGTTTAGGCCTACTCATTCCCCAATGTTTTCTTACATTTATGAGACAACAAAGACCCAAATTACCGCCAAATGAACGAGTAGCGATCGCCTTGAGCAGCAGCTGCTGCTGTCGTCATCGTCATTACTTAAATTAAGTAGTTCCAATGTTTAACGACATCTTATGGCATCGAAGGCCTCTGCGCGATTGGTTGGAAGGCCATACAGAAGCGCTGGTACACGAAATGTAGTTTCCCTTTGTCTCTTGTTATCTTTAAGACGACGGTCATCGCACGGCCACGTCCAAGGCAACTGGCAAAAGCTTTTATTGCGTTTTGGGCCAAGAGTTTCAACGGCCAAGAGCACAAAAGGACGAGAGTAACGCCTACCATATGACTCCAGATTAAAATTCGTTTTGAAACTTACAGAGGAAATCACGAAAACACGAGAAAAGAATAAAGAAAAAGTAAGAAAATGAGAAAAGGTGTTAAATTTTGCTCAACGAAACAAAATCGTTAAAAGCTTTTGAATCACTCAAAAACTGTAAACATTCTGACTGCAGAAAATTGGAAATGGTCCTCAAAAGTCGTCATTTTGGCGAAATTAAGTATGACTGTAGTTCCCTGTTTCCTTGTGGACTCTTGATGGGCCATTGTTTACCCAGATGGAATAATTGGCCGTCTTCCTGGTTCTGCATTAGAAACGGTGCGATCGACGCCCCACCCTTAGACCAACTACGAGACATGAAAGCTGAAACCTGGCATTAATTGGAAGCCCTAATTGTTAATTAATCCCCTAACCCTTATAGACCAGGAAGGCACGACACAGGATGATCGGGAGACAGTTAACTTGTTAATTGGGTCTGTACTAATTTAAAGAGGGAATTTTTAAATAGGAAATAACAGGAACTCATAGATTGAAGACAGACATGAAACGAGTTTTTTGAAGCAGGGAGGCAACGAGAACAACAACGATCCTCACGTCAACCATTTCGATATTAAACCAATTCTCAGCCCTGCCTCAAAAATCTCGTTTCCTTTTTTGTCTTTCGACCAATAATTTCCTCTAACTTCTTATTCAAAAGTTTTGAATTACGAAGTTAGAGGAATTCGACGTTTATGCTTCCTCTCTGCCTGTCTGCCTGACTCTTATATCATGACCTGAAACCGAACCCTTCCTGTCTATCGATTTTGTTTTGACTGAGCGCTTGTGAATATGTTGGTTCCCACGACTTACCTTTTGTTGGGCGCTATAGAAATCTCGAGTTTACGATTACGACAGGCTCACCTATAACCTTAAGTAACCTTAATCGCAACCTCCTGATTTTTTGAGCGCCCAAAAAGCCAAGTCGCGGAAATCAGCTTATTTCTTATTAATTCATATTCCTGGTGCTTATTCCCATGTACCTATGTATGCATGAATAGAGCCAAGTGTGATACTTCTAGGACCCAGCAAGAGGAAATGGAAACTTCTTCCCCATTTGTTAACACTACCTTTCATTTGTGATGCATTTACCTGATAGATTTAGCTCGTATACCTACAAATCACTCCTCAATCACTGCTGCCACCCAAAAATGTGCTCCTGGACTGTGGCGTGGGAAAGTATAGCAAAGGCAGCCGTCGGAATACTACTGCGGTGGTGAAGGATCTCACCCGATAAGTTCATTGAAAAATGAGCGGGTTTGAGGTCATACGATCGTCATAGAAAACCGTGTACATTTACATCTTGTATATCTGCTGCTACAATGTCGTGTAGACGGCAAAATTCATCTCTCGACAGCATTGCAGATCATTAGCAACTCGGCATAAACGCAGTCAGATTCATCAACCACGCAGACAGATTTATCGCCAGCGTTGACTGGCCTCTATTCCTTCCCTGCCAGGCTTCGCCAGTCTCAGAGGGCTAGTAGTGAGAGCAACCACGACTCCGCTCGCCATCGGGAGTTCAAGAAGAAACTGCAAGATGTCGAGGATTGAACAAAACCCGTGGTCAATTAGGTGTGCACAGCATATTGGCCACCCACAGGTTCTCTGTGTAGTCTGGCATTAAAACCAAAAGAGCCATACTGATGTCGAATAGAATCAGTCAGTGTCTACAATCTCTGTCTAGCACGGTCCGTATACAGGGTTCTTAAATGGCGTGGCGCCCATTCGAACGCGCTGCGGTGGTAAAGGATCTCACCCGATTAATTCATTGAAAAACAAGCAGCGTCGAGGCAATAAATGTGAATGTAAACGTTTTGCTATAACGACCTTATGGCTCGACCCTGGTCATTTTTCAATTAATTAATCGAGTGAGATCCCTCACCACCGCTGCCTGCTAATGTGTACCACGCCATTTAAGGTCTCCGTGTACGGACCGAGGTAGCCCGAGATTCAAATCTCTTAAATAAACTACAGTATACGGTCGCAATAGAAAAACAAAAAAACATGCACATTTACATTTGCAAATTAAAGTCTCACCAGTCGTCGGTATCTTTATTATAGAAGTGCGTTTCTATTTGCAAAGTTCGTGTAGTACAATATCTACATAGCACACGTGTAGGCCCATCATTTAACACTCTTCTCAGTCGTCGCTTAAGCACGAATGCACCTTGTTCTGCCACACCCTGTTGTAAAAGAATCCGAAAATATCAACAGAGGTCGTGCATTAAGGGCGTCCGTAAAGAGGTGAACGGAGGGGTCTCCCACAAACGGAGGAGTGGGGAGGGCTTATGCCCAGTGCGGACGTCCGCATCTATATTCGATACGTAGTACTAGTTATTTCAGCACTGTCTGTGACTTAAACACGAACTTCAGTCAGGAAGCAAACTGACAGCGTTTGATCCAATTAGAGACACTGCAGGAAACAGCAATATCAAAATTCCCCCCTCCGAAGCACAGTTAGCTCTCCAAGATCAATAGGGTACCCTAGTAGGGGCATTAGTATAACGTAGGAGTGCGGACGTCCCAAAAGGGGTTGCGGAGACTAATGCCAAATGCAAACAAGGGACAACCCCACAGCAATGCTTTGAAGATGCTACTTCGTGGAACGCCCCATTTTCACAGTGATAAGAAACACAGTTAATACTGCAGCAGATCGGGGTTCGATCGATTCAGATCACCCGAACCCATCCAGCGACGCATCTCCCTGCTTCGGTTCACACGATATCGCTTTGCACAAAGCGACTCTATATAAATACTGTATATTGAATGGGCTCTATATAAATGCTCCAAATGAATGAATGAATCACTGAATGAATTATGAATTAATTAATTAATTATGAATGGAAAATGAGTGATAAATGAATGAATGGTGGTTGAATGACTGAAGAATGAATAAATGATGAATGAACGAATCAGTCAGTCAGTCAATCATTAAAACCCAAGGCATATTTCCAGCTAATTCTGAATACGCTCTCTATGCTTTTCATGCATCTAAAAGAAACATAAACGGGCAAAAAGAAACAGACAGACAGACAGGCAGGCGGACGGACAGACAGACAGACAGAAAGGCAGGCAGGCAGGCAGGCAGGCAGGCGGGCGGGCTGGCAGGCGGGCAGGCAGGCAGGCAGGCAGGCAGGCAGACCCTATACTGCATACGGTTTGCTGGACCTTAGCTGCGGTCTGGACATTAAGCCCTTATTTAGTGTAGTAGCAGCGGTAGTTGTAGCTGTGGGACTCCTAACACAGGTGACCGGTCTGTGTAGTATCGTTATCTCCTCTTTTGTGGTGACCGTGACCACTTGCCACTCCTTGCTCAGAGACCTGCGTCCAATCCTCTGCAGCGCCACCATGTTTCTCGCAGCATCCAGCAGATCCACGCTCTTCGATATGGGCATCCGTCCGTGCCACTCCCTGCCACAACCGCCGTTCTGGTCGACTGCTCCGGCACCGGTCGGCGACACGTTTCGCTTCCTCATCGTCAACAGCCCCTCGGACTTGGCAGCCAAATTCTGGAATCTCCCGAGCCCCGACTGAGGTAACTGTTCGGCCCCTTGGGTCGGATTTCCCGCTACGAGTTCCTGACTGCACGACAGTTGCACGGCAGACGTCGCCCCAAAGGGATATCCGGAAGCTTCCTCTTCCCCACTGGTCGTCATCTCCTCTGACCTTCCGGACGACTGGCTCCGCGCTCTCCTCACAAGTGTCGGCTTGGAGGGGGTCGACTGTGGCCCGGAGTTTGGTTGTAGCCCGGATTTTTGCTTCGAACCAACCTCTACTTGTTCCGCTTTCAACGGGAGAGTAGGATTTGCTCGGGGAATTCCGCGACCTTTGGCTCCGGTTGCAGGATTCCAGAATGGCTTATCTTTCGCTATAGGTGGCTTTTTTCTGATGACATCTGAACCAGTGGATGCAGTCATATCTGCTTTTACTACTTCCGCCTTCTCGACGGCAAAGGACTCCGAAGCGGGTGTCTGATTCGCGATGAACGTGTCTGGAATTTTCTGCGCAGGTGCAGTTTCTGACAACGGTTCATTGAAGTGTGTCTCGAGGATCCCACCAGATGGCATTCTGGTGGTGGTCGGCGTTTTAATTTCCAAGCGTCTTCTCTCCTCGCCTCGCACTTCAGCAGACAACTGGTCGACCGCCGGCCCCCACTGGAGCAGATTCTGTCCCCGATCTAGAGACGAACTCCCCTGCACCAAGACACCTTTCTCCCAAGTGCGGCTTCTAGGTTCGGAGCTGTCCAGTACTGTCGGTCTCGTAGCCTGCGATGTTTGTGCCTTTGGCGGGACTCTAGCGTCGCAGTTCGATGTTTCTGCTCCCTTTCGATGGCTCGGTTGAGAAGCCGCAAGAGAATCCGTCCTCAGAGATCCCGAAGCATCCAGATTTGTAGGAACTTGGTCCTTAACGCCTGTGGTTCCACGCATTTGTCTTTTTTCTATAGAAGAAGGCTTTGGAGCCAGAGGAGGACGAAGATTAGGAGACCCACCTCCATCTGACATTTGGTGGGTGACTCGCGGGTTTGGAGCAGTTGTGGGCCTAAGATTAGAAGAACCACCTCTGTTTGGCACCATTTGGGTTGCTTCTCCCTTTGGAGGTATTACGGGCCGAAGATTGGGATATCCAACTCCATCTGACATCTGGGTCATTCCATGGGTTGGATCTCCTGAAAGAAGGTGCTCCTGTTGACCGCACCTTTCCTTTGAAATAGGGATCCTCGTATTCCTCTCGGGACAAACTGGCTTTACTTGGTTTTTCACCAGACGCGGCCCCAGGGCTTTCCTTTCTACAGGCACTGAACGCGACTGGGGCTTTGACGGGCGCGAAGTTTCGCTGACGATATCATTACGAGTTTGTATTGCTGAACCACGAATTCCGTGATGATTCTGTCTGTTCACGGAAGCCCCTGCATTCGACGCTAAAATCGTACGACAGAATTCGCTCAGTTTAACGCCAAACATTTCCCAAAGCGGAATGTCATTCTTCGGCAGCAAGTCCCGTGTGTCTCTAGCCTCATTGGTAGTCTTTACCCCCGGCGTAACACACGGGGTTTCATCCCTCATCAAAGAAGACATATCAGCCCTGGCTGGAGGAAAAGCAACGTCGCTGGCTCTGGACCCCAGTGAGCACTGTTCCTGGAAGCTCCCAACTGTGGCCTGTCCTATGGGTGAAGGGGGCTGTGCGAATGAGTCCGCGACGGTAGAGGAAGGTGGGCGAGTTTCCATGGCATAATTGTCCTCGGATTTTGTTTCATTCTGTGTCGGAAGAGACGCAGCGTCTGGATCGTCGTCGGAAAAATTGTCCAAGATGTCATCGATTGACCTCATGTGACTGCGACGCTCCACTTCAAAGGAAAAAGAGAGGCAATTAGTCTGATTCAAGTTAACATATTAAAACTGTTCATTTTGGAAAAACAGCAGGGTAGCCGATTGGATAGAGCGCTCGGTTTGCAACGTGGAGAGAATGGGTTCGAGGCTCCCCTTAGACGGTTACTGTGTAGGGACCTTGAGCAAGTCCTTCGCTCACAGTTGCTTCACGCCTCAGATTCAGATTTACTGATCTTGCGCGTGTAATAAATACATAATAATAATAATAATAATAATAATAATAATAATAATAATAATAATACCTTCTCTCTGCCAGAGCCGGATGAGACGTAGCCGTTCCAAATGCTCACTTTTGTCTCCGGACTAATTTTTTCACCACCTGAGGGATCATACCTACCTCAGGTAAAAAATAATAATAAATAATAATAATAATAAATAATAATAATAATAACAATAATAATAATTTTAACAACAACAACAATTGAGCAGTTCAGACAAAACATTGGTAAGGTAAAGGTCAATAAGGTCAGAGTAACACGCTTTCCATGTGACATGTTAGCTGAATGACCTGAACACTTGCCATGTAGCGTCGAGAGTGCGGGTTCGATCCTTCCCTAAAGACGGATACGACAACTGTAGTGACCTTACGCAAGTCCTCCATTCACAACTGCTCACCGCCATCGATTGATGCTTTATTATTAGAGAGTGGCGTTTAATAAAGAAAGAAATAATAATGACGACAACAATACCATTGTTTACACGTCTCCATACAAACACCTCAGAAACTTGCTCCCAAAATTGATGATTCATCTGGCTAAGGCTTAAACACGACCATAGCATTCCAACTCCTTTTAACTCACAAATTGCGTTGATAGTTTACCAGGACTAACGCACAACAGCTGTTTGTTCTCCAATGTTTTGTTAATAAGAACCCGATGGCAGGTCCATTGGTTTTATGCCACTCGGGGATGAGGTGAGTGAGGTAGTTTCCCGTTGCCTTCCTCACGGACAATTGTGGGTAAGCAACTTGTCCAAGGTGGCTGCGCTTGGCTTGAGGTAGATTCGAACCCGCAACCCTCCGGTTATGAGGTACCGATCGTAACACTACATCACCACCCACATAACCCTCTTGAATATTGTTTACATCTAGAGTATGTAAGTTACCTACTCCCTCAATGTTTCAATTCTCCAGTTAGTCAAACTGAAGAGTTTGTGTGCAAAGGCGTATAGACAAAAGCCTTACCTGTTCACCTCCATGACTAAACGCAAAGGACGCCAGGTCACTGCTGCGTAGTTAACCTTAATGAATATCCTAGATTCGCGCACTAATTATCGTAAAGCTAATGACAGCCTGAGTCACTTTGTGCACCTCCATGCAGTACTTGTGGTCATTTGCATCAAAGACCCCGAAAGACCCCGCACAGCTGTTTGTCTGTCTGTGTCTGTCAATCTGTCTGTGTCTGTCAGTCTGTCTGTGTCTGTCAGTCTGTCTGTCCGTGTCTGTCTGCGTCTTTCTGTATCTATAATGAGGTGTAATTTGGTAACCAACGGTTGGGTAGTAAATCTTATATATTCCCTGCAGGTCATAAGATTTTGTATCCAGTGTCCCATAGGAAAATCTCAATGGAGTGCTGAACCCAGTGACCGTATAAAGTGGTAGCAAAAGGGTCACTAGTGCATTTGGAATAACGTTAACAGCTTTATCAGTCTACGTAGCTCCCAGCTATGTTTTGGGTAGGCATGGCTCCAATCAGGTCGCTGGGATAAATTACAGGGCACTTCAATCACCCATTTGCGTCCATCCTAACTGAACTCTGAGCACTTAGAAAGCAGGGTAACATTTTACCATTAAGACAGTAATAAGGAGCTCTTTAAAGTCTAGTGGTTATCGTGTTGGAATGTCAACCGACAGGTCGGGGTTCAAATCCCTGCTAGGGGAAAAGATATTTCAAGATTTCTGCTCCACTTGTGCTCGTAGCGATATCGGCTATAAAATGAATACATTGGCCATACATTGTGGGTGGGATCAGGCGACGAGGGTGGGTACGGACTACCGCCTTCATATGCCGAGGCTAAGAAAAAGAGTTGCTAACACTTCGTACCCATGCTACCACTTGGGTTAGCTTATGGAACTGCTTTTCTTTTTACATTAATGATACATATAAATAAATACTAATAACACTGGACAACAAATTTTTACAAAAGTCATGTTACTGAAATGAAATTAGTCAGTTCTTATCAATTTGTATGTGCTGAACACGAATATGACAGTGAAAATGCCGAATTGGCTCTAGTTTTTTTGTAATCTGAAATGAAGTAATTTTATATCGCACAATGCATGCCAATAGTGATACACTTACAGTTAATATTTGTAAAAACCAGGTCATAGACTAGTTCTTAGATTTTTTTGCCTGTCTCTTGTACAGCTGTTCGGGAGCATCTCTGCGGAGTGTCCAGCAGTAGTCAGCCAACATTGTAGTGGACCATTTTCCCTGGTACCTTTGCTCCATTGTTGCGATATCTTGATGAAAACGTTCGCCATGTTCGTCACTAACCATACCACAGTTGTCAGGGAAGAAATCCAGATGGGAATGAAGGAAATGCATCTTCAGAGACATATTGCAGCGAAATTTCTGGTACTGCTTGAGCATGTCTTCTACTAGTTCCTTGTAGTTTTCTGCCCTAACATTCCCCAGAAAATCTGTAGACACTAGACGAAGTTGTTGAAGCGGTCATCTTTGAAGAGTTCTCTAATCTGAGGACCCACAAAAACTCCCTCTTTAATCTTTGCTTCGCTGAGTCGAGGGAATTTTTCATGCAGGTATCGGAAAGCTGGCGAAGTGCGGTCCATGGCTTTCACGAAGTTCTTCACCAAACCTAGTTTGATGTGAAGGGGTGGTAGTAGGATTTTGTGAGCCTCGACCAGAGCTGGGTGCTGGATATTCTTCTGTCCAACTGCCATGTTTTGTCTGGGAGTCCATTCCTTCCGCACGTAGTGCAACTCTCTTGCTCGGCTATCCCACTCACACAAGAAACACATATATTTTGTATATCCTTGCTGCAGTCCCATTAAAATGGCAACTACCTTCAAATCACCACACAGGTGCCATTTGTACCTGTTATAGTCAATGGAATGCAGTAGCTGTTTTAGGTTATCGTATGTCTCTTTCATGTGGACAGCATGCGCTAATGGAATAGATGGAAGACGGTTTCCATTGTGCAAAAGCACAGCCTTAAGACTCAGTGTTGAAGAGTCTACAAAGAGTCTCCATTCTTGTGGGTCATGAGTGATCTGTAAGGCATTCATGAGGTCGTCAATATTGGAACAGAATACCAGATTACCTTCCTTCATAAAGAAAAGTTCCAACTGCTGATGGCGCTTTCTATATGAAGTAATTGTGACATCTTCTTCTAGAAGATTCCATTGTTGGAGTCTTGATCCTAGCAATTCTGCCTTGTTTTTGGATAAGTCCAAATCACGAACAAGGTCATTTAGTTCTTCCTGTGTTATTCTGTGTGGGGTTGATGATGCACCACAGTGAAAATCGGGATCACTGCACGCTGACGGACCAGGAGAAGAACATGTCGGCTCACCCTTGTCCTCATCAGATGAATCAAGGAAAATATATTCTGCTGGAGGTTCTGGAATAGGAAGTCCATCACCATGTGGAACTGGTCTCATTGCTGACTGAATGTTTGGGTAGACTATTGTCGACTTCTTTTGCTTCGTTATTCCACCGGAAAGAGGAGGAACCAAGCAGAAGTAACAGTCATCTACGTGGTTGCTTTGCTCTCTCCACACCATGGGAACTGCAAACGGCATTGATGGTCTTTTGCCATTCAACCACTGTGAAAGCTGTGTTGTACATGTAGCACAGCATATATGCGGGGCCCATGGCTTGTCTTGGTCACCAACCTTGCATTCGAAGTAAGCATGATATGCCTTCTTGACTTGATAAGTGATACTTTTCTTCTCGTTGGCAAATGTCACTTCCCCACAAATGTAACAAAAGTTGTCCACAGTATTTACGCACTTCCGAGGCATTACTGTTCTGTATTGTATCTAAATGGATAAAGTAATAATAGTTTTATAAAACAGTAACTTAAACTGTCTCGCACAAAGTCTGTAATATTGTAAATGCTCAACCGTTCCGACTCGCTTTATATAGTACACTGCTGACGTCATCTTACGTCAGCAGCCGACTGGCTGTAGTTTTACATTGCATCAGAAAATGACGTAATCAACTGTGCATGATGTGTCCATGATGGGATTATGCAATGAGGTGGAATATTACATCATTCTAGACTTATTTAGGATATTGTCGCAGTCCTACTGCATAAATTTACATGGTGAAACATAAAAAATGAACTATATGAAATATTTTCAAAACGAGAGCCAATAAAATTTTTTTATGGTTATATTCGTGTTCAGCACACCAAGATGCTACACATTAGGGCCTTTTCCAGTCAGTAACGATTTCTATGTTGACCAGTGTAATAGACGAAGGAGAACATCGATTAGGTCAGCCTTTTGGAGAGGCAGTAGTTATGGGTATGATGTATAGCGACTACATTTTCTTAGCCTCGGCATACGGTTGGCCAGTCCCTTACTTCGCCGTCCTATCCACGACGTACAGTCGATTTACTCACAGCTAGAGCTCGACTTAGTGAAAAATCTTAACTTCTCGTTTAATTTTGTCCGGGTTGAACTTCTGACTACTAAAATGTAAATGTACACGTGTTTCTATAGCGACCGTATGGCCTAAACCCTGTTCATTTTTCAACGGATTAATCGGGTAAGATCCTTTGAATCCATTTAAGGTCCCCGTTCACTAAACGAAGGCGTCACCCTCTAATAAAAATGTCTAGTGCACTTAAGGAGGCTCTCATTTGAAAGTGCTGGCTTCCAAGTTAGAACACAGTCTGACAATGCAATCTACATCGATTTCACATGACGAGTCCGGAATTTGAACCCTGGTCGTTGAGCCGAAAGCAGACGCCTTAGTCGCTAAGCCATCGCGTCACCTCTCTAGTACGAATACCATTAATTATTTAACGACGCCTTCGTGACAATGACGATCGAAGTATGAATACCATTATTGTGCTACTGTTATGAATAGCGTTGATAATACTTACTTTCCTGCTGCCATCTGTCGTATTCGTCTCGTGTCAGTTCGAACCGTTTTTGCTTCTTGTTGCGCAGAGACTTTGGACTCCGATCCGTCGCCGATCCTTTCCTTCTACCTACATCGTACACAACTCCCTACTGTAAGTCCTTTCATATATATGTATGTATGTATGTATACAGAAATAGATAGATAGATGGATGAATGGATGGATGGATGGATGGATGGATGGATGGATGGATGGATGGATGGATGGATGGATGGATGGATGGAGAAGATATATATATATATATATTTATTATATATATATATAGATTGATGGACGGACAGACAGACAGACAGACAGAAGATGGATAAACAGACATATAGACAGATAGACAGACAAAGAGACAAACGGATAGACGGGCAGACGGACAAACAGACAGACGGACGGACAGACAGACAGACAGACAGACAGACTTTTACACCATTAAGCAAATGGATATTATTATATCTACCCAAGGATGTATACATGTATACATATATTCCATATCCCTGTCATTCTAATTAATTGCTTATCCACAAAGACTGGCACATACAAGTGAGTCAGTAAGTGAGTAAGCAAGCAAGTAAATTGTTAACATTTGTTAACACGCGGTATGTCCATCCAACGAATGTAGATACACATATATAAATGCATAGAGGGTGATATATATATATATAATATCCAGTTGTGTAATATGTATATATATAATAACCAATTAATATTATATAGGCATATATATAGATTATATTCTGTGCCATTGTAATTAAATTGTTTATATACAAAGACGAAGTAGAACTGTCCGGAGTTCGCGTAATCGTGCCTCAAATGCGCTTTAGAGTAAGTAAGGAAGGAAGGACGGAAGGAAGGACGGAAGGAAGGACGGAAGGAAGGACGGAAGGAAGGACGGAAGGAAGGAAGGAAGTTATACATTTGTTAACAAGCCATATCTGTCCATCGGCTGAGCGAGGAATCGTGGGCGTGATCTGATCTGGCGATAATGAAAATGTAAATGTAAATCTAAGAGATTTCTCAACGTACACAAAAGCTGAGTCAGAGAGACGAGCTCGTTCCCCCCCGCCGAAAAGACTTCGAACGGCAATAAAAATAGGGTGGATGCGGATTTAACTACAGGCGTAGGGGCGAACCGCCCCTCCCCTCCCCTCCCCTCTTGGCTATATGCCAATGCCCCTCAGACCAGAACCGTGCACAGTTGACTGCCAGAATGTGACGCCCCTCAGGAAATGCTCTTCCCCCCAAGTAAACAATCCTGGAGCCGCCACTGGACTCTATGTGTTCGTGTGAGTGTATGTGTGTGTGTCTACTTGTGGTCAGACAAATATGTAAACTAACGTTTCCTTCTCTACTTTAGCGAAGTCATTATCAGATGTGACCAATCGAATAAATTAAGGGCACTTCACAGGATCCCCAGAAGAGGGGCTAAATTTCGGAGTTACATCCCTGTGGACTTTCCTTCAGGGAGGCAAACGGCTAGGCCCAGGTGTTACTCAACGAAATTGCATTAAACAAGCCATATCTGTCCATATGTCCATCCGTGCGTGTGGGAGTGCGTGCCTAGGCGTCCATATAATTACACTCATTGCACCACGCAGCACAGGACTAACACCAGAGTAGTAGCGCTATATGTAAATGTGCATGAAATTCTGCCTTATTCTCAGATGTACTGACGTAGCCTTGCATACTGTGTACGCAGCATGGATCGTGCACAATCATAGAATGTACAGTTTGTGTATGCAGCTCATTGTACAAGCTCCATACTTCAAAATAACGGGACACGTCCGTCCGTCCGTCCGTCCGTCCGTCCGTCCGTCCGTCCGTCCGTCCGTCCGTCCGTCCGTCCGTCCGTCCGTCCGTCCGTCCGTCCGTCCGTCCGTCCGTCCAGACATACATACCAAATGGCAGATATTTGTGTATCCACTCAGAATCCTGCACCCTTAGTAATGTGTACATTTGCCAACCTCTTAATTTGTCTGAGTGCACGCTTAAACAAGATAATCGCTTAATGAATAAAATACAATTAATATACTTTAGATGTAGGATTATATATGCGTGTACACGGAGAAACTGAGGGATGATGTAACCAGAAACCAATTCAGATCGCAACTGGAAGGCAGATGGAGACAGAGCAAGAAAAGAATCATGAACACAGTGGAAGAAACGTGGACAGAAATAAAGAACATATATACTGAGACGGCACAGCAAGTATTGGGACATGAAAAAAGGAAGAAGAAAAAACCATGGATCACCAGAGCAGTACTGGATTTGAGCGACAAAAGAAGAGACATGAGAAAGACAAAAACACACAGCGAGACGAACATGGAAAGATATAAAGAAATTACGAAAGAAATCAGAAAAAAGGCGAAAAGATGTAAAGAAGAATGGATCATCGAGAAATGTCAAGAACTGGAGAGCACACCAGGAGCATTAAACACGGGGAAGCTATTTCAAGTAGCAAGAGAAATATGTGGATCACCCAACGTAAAACTAGCCTCAGTAAAGAACAAGGAAGGAAAAATACTGGAAGACAAAGCAGAGATCAAGCAACGATGGAAACAACATTACGAAGAGTTATATAACAGTGAGAACCCAGTGGACAGAACAGTGCTTGAAGAGCTACCAGAAAACAACGGCCAAGAACAAATGCTGGACATACTGAAAGCGGAGGTAGAAACAACAGTCAATAGGCTAAAAAAGAAAAAAGCACCAGGCGAGGACAACATCACAGCAGAAATGATCCAGGCAGGAGGGAGTTGCTCGGTAGAAATGCTACATAAACTGTGCAATAAAATTTACTACGACAAGGAATGCCCCAAGGATTGGTGCAAAGCCATAATAGTACCAATATACAAAAAAGGAGACAAGACAGAATGCAGCAACTACAGAGCAATCAGCCTTTTGAGCATACCAGGAAAGGTTTATACTGGAGTATTACAGAGAAGATTGAGAAGGTATGCAGAAGAAGCGATGAGCGAGGAACAAGCAGGATTCAGGAAAGAACGAGGAACAATGGACCAGATATTTGTAATCAGGCAACTGTCAGAAAAGTACGTCGAAATGAATAGAACACTATATAACAACTTTATTGACTACAAACAGGCGTTTGACAGCGTGTGGCAAGAAGGTTTATGGAAAGTACTGAGACACTGTGGAGTACCAGAGGAGTTAGTGATGTTAATAGAAGATATATACAGCAAATCGAAAAGCGCAGTAAGAGTAGAGGGAGAGCTAACGGAATGGTTTACGATAAAAGTAGGGGTAAGACAAGGATGTGGAATGTCATCGGATCTGTTCAATATGTTGCTAGAAATAGTGATGAGACTTGCCAAAGGAGAAGAAGAACACGGGATAAACCTAAATGGACGACCACTGAGTAACCTCCGCTTCGCAGATGACATAGACCTGATAGCTGACACACAAGGGAAGCTACAGGACATAACAAACAGGGTGGATGACAGCAGCAAGAGAATGGGTCTCAAAATCAACGTGGAAAAAACAAAAACAATGGTAATTGGAAAACATCATGAGGATTTACAGATAAGAATAGAAAAAGGAATATTAGAGCAGGTTACCAGATTCGTCTATCTTGGAGGACTAATAACAGAAGATGGAAAATGTGAAGAGGACATCAAACGAAGAATTGGATTGGCGTGTACAGCATTCGGAAAACTGGGAAAAATGTGGAAGGCAAGAAACATCTCCATCAGAACAAAGATGAAACTCTATCATACCTTAGTAGAACCGATATTACTATACGGATCAGAGTGCTGGTGCTTGAGAAAAGAAGACGAACGGAGACTATTGGTGGCAGAGATGGGCTGGCTAAGAAGAATAATAGGCAGAGGCAGAAGAGAAAAGATCAGAAATGAAAAAACACGAGAAGAACTGGGAGTTGATGAAACAATAGTAGAAACAATCACAAAGAGAAGACTCAGATGGTTTGGGCATGTGATCAGAATGACGCAACAAAGACTACCAAACGCTGCATTGCACGGACACATAGAAGGAAAGAGAAGCAGAGGAAGACAACGAAAGACCTGGATAGATAATGTCAAAGAAGATCTGAGAGAAAGAGGCACAAGCTTGATTGGAGTTAGAGAAACAATCAGGAACAGAGAAGTTTGGAGAAGTTTCATAAAGGCCTCATCGCCATAAATGGCGGAAGAGAAGACAGAAGACGCTTAAACAAGACAATCGCTTAATGAATAAAATACAATTAATATACTTCAGATGTAGGATTATATATGCGTGTACACGATCTGTGTGTGCATGCGTGTGTGCGTGCGTGTAGGTGTGCGTGTGTGTCTGTGTGGGTGTGCGTGCGTGTGTATGTGTGTGTGCGTGTAGGTGTGCTTGTGTCTATGTGTGGGTGTGCGTGTGTGTGTGCGTGTGTGTAGGTGTGTGTGTGTGCACAACACATGCAACTATAGATATATATAAAATGCTTGCTGAACTTGAAACTTGGGGTATACCCTTATCGCGCAGAGCATAGGGAAATATCAAACGTGTAATGAGGCGATTATGCGCATACATTTGTCTGCGTGTAGATGATGGATACTCTTGTGCAAATTAGCTTCTGACTCCGATACAGGCTTCAGAGTTGTAACTCACTTCTGACCCGTACTTTATTTGTTCGGAGACCAATTTCCTTCCGCAGGGGAAGTCAGCGATTTTACTGACTACGTCAGCTAACTACAGGCCGACATACATGCAGCCGAGCGAGAGAGATGTCGAGATAAATCTAAATGTACACGTTTTTATATAACGACCTATGGCCTCGACAATGATCATTATCCAATAAATTTATCGTGTGAGATCCTTGTATGTATGTATGCATGTATGTATGAATGTATGTATGTATGAATGTATGAATGTATGTATGTATGTGTATGTATGTATGAATGTATGTATGTATGAATGTATGTATGAATGTATGTATGTATGTATGTATTGGCCTAGTTAGCTACATCAGTAAGCGCGTACGCCAAGGAAGCCTCGGTGCGTGAGGATCCCAGGTTCGCGTCCCGGTCGTGGCTTATTTCAGAGATTTGAATCTCGGGCTAGTACGGTCCGTGAACGGGGACCTTAAATGGCGTGTAGCGGTGGTGAATGATCTAACCCGTGCGCGGGTGGAATCCATATGGTCTCTTTAGAAAAACGTGTACAATTTACAATTTTTACAATTTATGTATGTATGTATGTATGTATGTGTATGTATGTATGAATGTATGTATGTGTATGTATGTATGTATGTATGAATGTATGTATGTATGTGTGTGCATGTATGTATGTATGAATGTATGTATGTATGTGTGTGCATGTATTTATGTATGAATGTATGTATGTATGTATGTATGTATGTATGAGTGTATGTATGTGTGTGCATGTATGTATGTATGAATGTATGTATGTATGTATGTATGTGTGTGTATGTATGTATGTATAAATGTATGTACGTGTGTATGTATGTATGTATGAATGTATATATGTGTGTGTATGCATGTATGTATGTATGTATGTATGTATGTATCACTAAATTTGTAAAGCGCCTTTTAAGTAACTCACAAAGGCACTGGAGCACGGCTACCTAATGAACACTTAAGAGGAACGTCTTGAGACGGACAGAAAATGCTTCCTGAACTGTTGAACAGGCAAGGGATCCTTCACCCCCGCTTCCCCTTTGAATGGGCGCCACCCCTTTTAAGGTCCTCGTGTACTCTGTCTGAGTCGTACTTGGTGCAAGTCCTGCACAGCAAGCAAGAGCAATAGATCACAAGTGAGCGAGCGAGATACCGAGCGAGTACCTGAGTAAGTGAGTGATTGTAAGAGTAATGAAAAAAACTAGCGCCGCTTCAAGATAAAGTAACCAGAGGGGCACTCTAAGCTAGCCTAAATGATGGTGAAGTTCAGTAACTCATTTGCGGGCTTCCTCACACACGTAGCACCCAATCAATGGTGGCCTAGTGGATAGAGCACTCGGCTTGTAACGCGTAGAGTACGGGTTCGAGTCTTCTCTGAAATGGTTGCTCTGTAGGGACCTTGAACAAGTCCTTCACTCACAACTGCTCAGCGCCATCGACTGATGCTAAGTCATTAGATATTGGCGCCTAATAAATGCTCAGCGAATGAGTAAACAAGGAAGTAAGTAGTATGTCTTAACAGCTAAAAAGGTTTTAACGTAACTATCAATAGCTTATTATATTACTTTTCTTATCCTGTCTTGACTGTTATTCTGTATTGCTATGTGAAACGGTTTCAGGGATTAGACTTTCGAGCCAATGTTGTCTTGCAGACTTAAGAAGTCTAAACCAGTGTTCATTTTCTTCGAAGATTGTTTATTTCATTAAATTTTATAGTGCCACTACGATTAAATAATTACAAAGTATCAAGGACTTAATTGGGCTTTAAAAGCAGCTAGTGTGCTTAACTTCACAGAGAAAATCCTAGGAATCTGAATGAAGGATTTGCAGTCGATAACCAAACTATTCAGTCACAATTACAGAAGAGTTAAGATAAGCCTTAGATATGCGTGCCGTAGATAACTCAACGCGGTAGTGATAAGACACAAGTCGCTGTCTTAGACAAGCAGAGAGACCACAGTTTCCAAGTGCAGAGCTTGCAACAGAGCAGACTATCAACCAGACAATTATGGGGTTGCAATCAGAGGGTTGAAACGAGTTCTGATGAGTGACGGACCATAAAGAGGTGGCTGGAGGTGAAACACGGTGAAGGTTGGGGCAGACAAACTTTCCCCTTGACTGTTGATAAGATAACAGTAATCACGCCTTATCACTATTGTGGCGTTTACTTGTGTCGGAAATTTACACATATCTATCCGTGGATAAATAATTGGCGTTTATACATCCATGCACCATTCAGGAACTTGTTAAATTGGCTTTCGATGCCCGTTTTAGCATGGATCCACATGTAGGTAACTCATCTTGCTTAGTGGTAGGCCAACATACGAGCAGAGGAGTTTTATATCTAAACTTTCCGATTACATTTCCAGCTGAAAATAGTCATGATGTTCGCAGCACTAAACTTGATACAGGGTCAGGCAATTCTGAGACTGATCAGCTCGTGCAGTTGATGTAGCCAGGCAGAGAAGGGAGAGGGGAAGAGGTAGAAGTGCGAATGAGAGAAGGAGCTAGAAAATGAAGGGCAGGAAGAGCGAGATATGAGAGTGAGAGGAAGAAGGGGTATGAAGTGAGAGACAGAGGGAGGAGGAGTATGGAATAAGGGAAGAAAGAGTGAGAGATGATAAAGACAGAGACAGAAAAAGAAAGAAAGAAAGAGAAGCGAGGGAATGAGGGAGGGAGGAAGAGAGTGAGATAGATAGATAGATAGATAGATATACAGACAGACAGACAGACAGATAGATAGATATAGAGAGAAAGAAAGACAGAGAGAGAAAGACAGAGGGAAAGAGAGAGAGAGAGAAGGAGCAAGGGAATGAGGATGGCATTCAGGAGATTGAGAAACAGAGAGGATGTGATGGAATGATGGAGGAGGGCGTGTCTGTGTGTGAGTGAGAGAAAGAATGAGAGAGCAAGAGTGAGAAAGAGAGATAGAAATAGAGAGAGAGAGAAAGAGAGAGAAAGAGAAAGAGAGAAAGAAAAAGATAGAAAGAAAGAAAGAAAGAGAGAGAGACTGAGCGACTGAGAGAGGGAGAGAGAACAGATACATAAAGGCAGAAAGGTAAGCATCGATGCGTTATCATCTGCAGATGCTTTATCGCCTGCAGTGCATCATTTTCTGTGATCTACTGTACCTGTCGGTTGATGAAGAGGAAGCGTCGAGATCTTCATTCCATCCGACTGCGATCGACCACTGAACACTGAAACAGACGAAACATTAAACTCCACAATGCGACAACATTAATGTTGTCAAGTTTGAAATTGTTTAAAAGGCAGATGCGACACTATTTAATATCATATGTTTGACTGCTAATTGAATTGTTCATACAAACTGTCAGTTTCTTTTTCTTCTTTTTTTCAGTTTTTTTGGGACTGTCTCTAGTGCACTGGACTTGTACTTAGTCTTATTTTCAGTTTCATTTATGAACGGATTGTACATAACTTATTTAGTTTGCTTATATAATGATACTTGCTTTGTTTACATTTCGATTGCCATCTTACGTTATTGCTGTTAATAGATGACCCTAATTAAGCGGGACCTTGGTCCCTTCTGGGTTTGCCTTTTGTATCCTGGCAAACTGTACGTTTTATGTGTAACATGATATGTTGAATTTGGGATCAATAAAGAGTCAATCAATCAAGGGGCGATTCAAGAGGCAGCAGAGGGAGAAAATGTATCTGACACATGCACCGCGCTCTCTCGTGTGTTGGACCATCCTCTGGAAATTCAAACTCTTCCTCCTCTAACGGCTCAAGAAACATTTTTCGGTTCATCTTAACACGCACCATCTTTTCGAACTGCTATTTAGTCACGCTACAGCGCCTTTGTGAGGTCCTAAAATGCGCTGTATAAGTTTTTGGATACATACATACATACATGGGTAATGGCTGAACTATATAGAGAAATAAAACCCATATACGGGCATAAGCGATCCCATGGCGGAAGTGTATCTACAGAGGGAAGTGTGTGTGTGTGTGTGTGTAGGTGTGGGTGTGTGTGTGTGGGTTGGCTGGGAAACTGCTTAACTAAAGTGCAAAGAGCATGATTTGAAAACTGAAACTAGACCAAATGAGGGTTTATTTGTTTATCGTATTTATGCCAAAAATGAAGAAGACTATGAAAGAAGCAGCAGGACAAAGAAGACGCCTTGGTGGAGGAGGGAGAGGAGAAGGACGAGAGCGAGAATGATGTGAAGAAAGAGAGGAGAAGAAAAAGGATCAAATGCCTGCAGACGACTAAAGGAAAAAGACAAAGACAAGGACAAAGACAAGGACAAAGAAAAGGACAAAGAGAAGGACAAAGAAAAGGACAAAGAAAAGGACAAAGAAAAGGACAACGAGAAGAACAACAAGAAGGACAAAGAGAAGGACAAAGAGAAGGACAAAAGGAAGGACAAAAGGAAGGACAAAAAGGACAAACAGAAGGACAAACAGAAGGACAAATAGAAGGACAAAGGAAGATGCGATGTAATGATTCAGATGAAGAGAAGGAATCGGGAAGTAAAGACGAAGAGAAATTGAAAGAAGACAAGCAGAATGAAACTAGAAGAAAGCAAGGAGGCATTGAAGAAGTAGACAAAGACGGTTAGAAGGAGAGAAGTGACTCCATTTGACTGCTGTAGAACCAGATAGAGGTTTTAAGAGGCATAGGTAAGATGAAAAGGAATGGGAGGGAAAGGATAAGAAAAACAGAGGCTTAGTTGTAGAAGGAAGTATCATTATGATCATTTCCAGACGACAACCTTTTGCCGACCATAAATGCAAATAAATGCCCTTCATTCTTTGCAGTCATTTTGTCATTTTATGTGCAGGTCTCCTCTTTAGTCCAAGTCTTTTTATGTCTTTGATGCAGCAACCTTTGACCTGCCCATCTAGCATAGTGGTGGTCTTCCTTACTTCTCTTTCCTTCGAATCTTCCATGCAGCAGCATGGAATTTTGTGGAAATCGGACACAGGAGGAACAGGGAGGAAGAAATAAAGAGGAAGATAAGGGAGGAAAATAGAGGTGGGTGGGTGGATGAAAATGAAGTAGGAAAGACTAGTAGGGATGAGAAGGAGGCAGTTGATGGTGAGGAGGATTTTTGTAAGAGGACGATCACTTACATTTGTAGGTTTTTATATCAAACGCCCACTGATCTTGCCCCGCGCAGTTGACGGCCTTGACCCTGAGTCCGCTTTCGAGGTCCTCCGTAACCTTTGCAACGATCAGGGTGTGCTTTCTGCCATCGGCGTCCCTAGCAACGCGAAACTCGGGCGAATCGATGATTGGTCTCGAATCGAGGTACCACGTGACCTGCGGAAACGGAACTCCCGTGACGTCAATGGAAATGGACGCTGAGTGGTCGCATCTGAGCAGCAGAGATGCGGCGACCTTTGACCTGTCGATCAACGGAGGGGACACCACGGATGCCCCTTCGCCTCGGTCGCTCAGCGGCCTCATTCTAGCACCCGGGTACAGGCTCATTAGTTGGCCTTCGTCCGCACGGACGTCCGTATCGAAAATCTACACAAAAATATCATACACTGTTATTTTATCTGTATAGCAATAGACTTAGACGCGTGATCCATTTAGTACAGCTAGAAAAAGCAACATAATGCCGGCGCCATACTTAGACGCGTGATCCATTTAGTACAGTTAGAAAAAGCGACATAACGCCGGCGCCATGTCGCGAATAATAGAACAAAAAGCCTGTAGCTAACGGGAAGCAACAGGGAACTTTCCACAGAAGGGACATTTTGACAAACTAGCTCGCAGATGCTTTGTGTAGAATTAGGCTATTTTCTCCTATTCACTTGATACTTCTGAGTGGTTTCAAGATTTGAGAAGGGGTAAGTCGCTTTCCAACTGCGCCAGAGGTATATCAGGTTGGCCTATAGGTATAGATACAATGACACGTGTGTTCATATGCCCAACCCTAATATCAGTGTCCCTATTGGCCTATGTGCTAGCCACTCACGATACAAGGGCAACTACAGACCACATCGATTTACTTCTTCCTATGACCAGGATGCTACATGCATCTTTTATCAATACCGTCGAAACCTGTTTCCGTTAGCCAGCGATTAGTACAGATATGTTTAAAGGGGCATTTGGTAATTGCTCTTAATTTCTAAATGGATCGTTAATGAGTGTGTGAGTGAGTGAGTGAATGAGTGAGTGACTGGCCGGTGGATGAACTGAATGTATGAACTTTACCTCTGCAAATCCCCAAATGGATTGACGGAAAAGGGTTCTTTCCGGCTTTAAAAGGAGCCCAATTATGTCCTGGCGCCACATAACAAACATAGCCATGGGGTTCATGTGGCTTAGGAGACTTCAATTTTTTCAGAACCACTGCAAAATTAAACTGGCAGCGGTGGGATTCGAACCCACGCCTCCGAGGAGACTGGTGCCTAAAACCAGCGCCTTAGACCACTCGGCCACGCTACCACTTACTGAGCGCAGCTGTCACAGGTGTTATAGTCTGGCTATACGCAACAGATGTACAATACATTATCATCTTTCATTGCTTGTCAGTCGGCTGCTACAAGAAGCCTGCGGTTAGGTTTACATTCGCAGTGGTATAGTGTGAACATGTATGTGTGTATATATATGCATATATGTATGTACGTAAGGACCTGAAATTTTTTATAGCGCCATTCAGGAACCTCTCAAAGACGCTGTAACAAGGCTATCTAACAGATTAGAAAAGTGAGTCTTAAATTCTGTATATATATAGATATAGATATATATATATATATATAAAGAGAGAGATAGGGAGAGAGACAGAGGGACAGAGACAGAGAGACAGAGACAGAAAGACAGAGACAGAGAGACAGAGACAGAAAGACAGAGACAGAGAGAGACAGACGGAAAGATACAGAGAGACAGAGAAACAGACAGAGAGACAGAGAGAGGAGAGAGACACAGAGAGACAGAGAGGCACAGAGACACAGACAGAGGGGAGAGAGGAAGGGAGAGAGAGACAGAGACAGAGCGAGACAGAGACAGAGAGACAGATAGGGAGAGATAGATAGAGACAGAGAGAGAGAGAGAGAGAGAGAGAGAGAGAAAGAAAGAAAGAGAGTATATAGGGTTGCGTATAGGTACAGGCAACGTACTGTTCAGAAGATCGGCTGGTGGTTGCCGTCGGCATATATTCCTTTGCTGCGTGTTGTTAGCAAAAAACCCGTCCGATTAATTTGTCTATAGTTCCGATAATAATCCAGATCGAAAGTGGAATTTGTCGACCGAAGAAGATCTCTCGAAAACCCTTCGTCACAGATCGTAGTCTACTCGAATCTCTACATAGGATCTGCAACAAGTGTCTTTAAAGTCGATGCCCGTTGTATGAAATAACCAGAGACAGACAGATCTACACAGTAATTCGAACGGACATGACCATCTTCCTCTCTCTCTCTCTCTCTCTCTCTCTCTCTCTCTCTCTCTCTCTCTCTCTCTCTCTCTCTCTCTCTCTCACCCGTTTTGGCACTTGTTCTGAATCCCTTCCTCTTTCTACGCCTCCCCTTCTCCTACTCCTCCGCCCCAGTTTCCGCTCAGTCCGCTGGCTGCTGCTGCTGCTAGAAACAGTCTGTCAATTCCACGCATAAGCCTACTCCCACTTAAAAATAACCTCCGATCAGAACGTCTGTCTGTCTGTCTGTCTGTCTGTCTGTCTGTCTGTATGTATGCCTGTTCTGATTCGTGGACATCATGAGTGCGTGTGCGTGTGTGTGTGTTACGACGTGTGTGCTCTAAGATGTGTGTGTGTGTGTGTGTGTCTTAGGGTGTGCGCGCGTGTGCGTTTAAATGTGTGTATGTGTGTTTGCAGTGTGGGTTGTGTTTCCCTATCTCTCCATAACGAGACCAGATATCAGAGCCAAACTGTTGCGACATAGTGCGCCATCTAACGAAAAAACCGGACAATTTGTTTCTGAACGAATATTAGTTCCAAAGCATAACTTACGAGTTCAGGAGAGCATGGGGTACGAAAATTATAGCAGAGAAAGCTAACGAAGGAAGGAGAGATTGGGAAGGGATGGAGGGACGAACGGAGAAAGGGACTGAGGGAGAGAGAGCGGACGAGAAGGGAGACAGCGAGGGAGGAATAGAGGAAGGGTTAACCACCGGTGGTGTGAGATGGAACATCCCAACCGCTGCCGTCTCCTTCGCCCAATCTCTGCGTTCGATCGCCGGTTTATGCGGGTGCACGGTTGGACCTGTAACTTCAGCCGGTTTTAACAGCTAGCGTACTCGAGAAAGCCTATGTACCCGCGCGGGGCAGGGCCTGACCGAACTGAGGCCTTAACAGCCTGCTGCGGCTCGTAGTGACTCCCCACTGACTCTCCTTCCCCTCAACGCAGCCCGAAGTTTTGACTGCATCTCAGAGGTTCACCGGAGAACTATGGTGAGCTGTGAGTGCCACTTTGACTAGCTTAGTAATAGTAGTTCATCTGTTTAACGGCATCTTATGGCATCAAAGGCCGTTGACGTCGACCTCCTCCTTTATCCAGGCTTGGGACTGGCACTACCCCCAAACAAGAGAGTGGCGGAGTTTTTGACTAGCGTAATGTAGGTAGCCTCCTTTGTAAACATTAAGGTGTTTAACGACATCCTATGGCTGTCAGGGCCGTTCGTAATCGTACTCGTAATTCCGAGATTTCTACAGCGCCCAACGAAAGCCGTGCCGCGGGGACCAGCTTATTCACAGGCGCTCAGTCAAAACAAAATCGATAGGCAAAAGGGTTCGGTTCCAGGTCAAGATCCAAGTCAGACGGAGAGACAGCGTGGCAGCTACGAGTGGTGGTGTTTGGGGTTGGAGAGGAGAGAGATATAAGAGGAAGAAGGGGTGTTGGCGTCGACCTCATCTTAAATGGCGTGGCGCCCATTCAAATGGGCAGCGGTGATGAAGGATCTCACCCGATTAATTCATTGAAAAATGAACAGGGTCGAGGCCATATGGTCGCTATAGAAAAACGTGTACATTTACATTTTCACTTTAAGTTGAGCAGTGTAATAGCAATGTCCATACAATTGGATTCTATGTGTATCACGTGTTGTGCTTATGCTGCGCTACTTTTCTTTCACTCTGCTGTCTACTTCTGCTTCTGCTGTCTTACTCTGTGTTGTCATTCATTTCCAGCAAGATTTAGACGTGTGGTCCATTTAGTACAGTTAGAAAGGCGACATAACGCCGGTGCCATCTCGCGAATAATAGAACGATAAGGTTGTAACTAACGGGCAGCAAAACTCATCCGTTCACACTTGCTTATCTACTGTTTAGGCTTCTGATTCCTCTGGCCTCTCGGATTCGGGCGCTTGTTTATCCAATGGATTGTTTACCTGGATTACAGTTTTACTTCGAAGTGACCAACGATTGACACTTTGTATGTTACGACAAAGGCGCTATAGAAATCTTAAAATTAGATTAGATTAGAGATCTTACCTTCTGGCGATCTATCACTCAAATAGAATATTCTCTTCATATATGCTAACCCACTGAGTGGAACGCGGTGGTGTAGTGGTATGGTCTGTGTCTCGTAACCGGATGTCGCGGGTTCGAACTTGGACAAGTTGCTCACCTACAACTGTCTGTGAGGAAGGTAACGGGAAACCATCTCACTCTTCGCATCCCCGGGTGACATAAAACCAATGGACCTGCCTTCGGGCAGAGAACTCATCATCATCATCATCATCATCATCATCATCATCATCATCATATGTTAAAACTAATCGCAAGGTACTTTGCGGCACTTACAAGCCACCGTATGAATCAACCATTACAACTATGGCGCTTTGTCCATACACGTCACTGCGGCGACATCTGGTGTCATTCGAGCACAGTCACAGCCCGGACTTTGGTTGCAGCGGCTGACGAACCAGCACCAGCATCAGCGGCAACGGGGTCTGCATCGTATTCTGAGACTTTAAAGAATGAGACCCCTCCGGTACCCCGCAGAGGCGGAGGCGGAATTTCTGCCCCTCCATTCCTTTCTTCGGCAAAACACCCGCAGCAGCTTGGCCCTGGGACCGAGGTCGGGTATAGCGAGAGCCGCAGCAGCGGGGCCTACAGGCAGGGCATCTGAGCGTCACAGACCCAATGAAATCAGCCCACAGATCCACATAGTGTTATTTGAGATGTTCCGCGTAAATCAAATGCGTTGAAGGACATACTCACTTAAGACTACCCGTCTTATTTGACTCATTTAAGACAAAAGCGTCCTTTTTGAAGACCAAAGCGTCCTATTTGACTCACTTAAGACCAAAGCGTACTTTTTGAAGACCAAAGCGTCCTATTTGACTCACTTAAGACCAAAGCGTACTTTTTGAAGACCAAAGCGTCCTTTTTGAAGACCAAAGCCTCCAATTTGACTCATTTAAGACCAAAGCGTCCTATTTGACTCACTTAAGCCCAAAGCGTCCTTTTTGAAGACCAAAGCCTCAAATTTGACTCACTTAAGACCAAAGCGTCCTTTTTGAAGACCAAACGTCCTATTTGACTCACTTAAGACCAAAGCGTCCTATTTGAAGACCAAAGCGTCCTATTTAATTCACTTAAGACCAAAGCGTCTGTTGGCGCTTGTTGGGACAAAGTTTTTAGCTGTCAGTTGTATATTACTAGTATTAGCAGAAATTAACATCTTAACATACCTTACATTACAATACGGTCAGCAGATAATTTGGAATCAATAAACCAAAAATGTCAATACCTCTTAGGCAATGTTTTACTGTTGGACCAGCACGGTCCGTGCCCGGGGGCCTTCAAACAGGCAGCAGTGGTGAAGGATCTCACCCGATTAATTCATTCAAAAAACGAGCTGGTCGAGGCCATACGGTCGCTATAGAAAAGCGTTTAATAATATTTTATATTTATCTCAACTGCTCATAAAATACGTTGTCGACACATATATGTTAGCTTTTACCTTCTCAGGGTATAATATCATAGCATAACATTGCATAGCGCAACATATCATTAGGCAGCGCAGTGTAACAAAACCTAATGGTAGCTTTAAAGTAGTTTAAAAGACTTAGTCCTTGTCAGAACCGCTATAAATCTAGGCTGGCAGCGGTGGAATTCGAAGCCAAGCCTCGTAGGAGACTGGTGCCTAAGGCCCCTCGGCAACGCTACCACATGCTGTCGTTTAACACGACAGCTTGCACTGAAAAAACGATAAGATAACGTATAGCCAGAAATTATATTTATTTTTGTGAGAAATTGACAACAGATGACGCTTCAAAAGCTGCCTATTAGCTTGACAAGATAATCAAAAGTACGATTTATTGTTCGTGCTCTGAGCTTATTTCGCATTCCGAACCTCAGCTAACTGGCGCACTATACTACAGATCTAGGGCACAGCGTATTCCAGGCTCTGTCTCTGTCTCTGTCCTTGTCTCTAGCTCTCTGTACCTCTCTCTAGCTCTCTGTGTCTCTGTCTCTCTGTCTCTGTCGGTCTCTGTCTGTCTGTCTCTCTCTGTCTCTGTCTGTCTGTCTCTGTCTGTCTCTCTATCTCTCCGTCTCTCTGTGTCTTTGTCTGTCTGTCTCTGTCTGTCTCACTCTCTCTGTATCTGTCTCTCTATCTCCCTCTGTCTCTCTCTCTGTCTCTGTGTCTCTGTCTGTCTGTCTCTGTCTGTCTCACTCTCTCTGTATCTGTCTCCCTATCTCTCTCTGTCTGTCTCTCTCACTCTCTCTTTCGTGACGTACTCCTCGGAGAGTAGCCTTGTCCGTGAAGCGGCCCCAAACCGACCAAGCAGTAAGGAGCCCAATGTTCAAATGTGAGAGATTTTTCTCCACAGTTCTCGGCCACGTGACTCTCGGACGGCCACGGAAGGCCATCTGGTGGCCGGTCTATTTTCGGATTCTCAGATCGTGCTAAACACGAAAGTCGAGAATACATATAATAATCACGACGGTCGCGATCTGGAGATAACTTCACGGGCAGCCGTTACCCCGAAATAAAAATTTTAATGTTTAATATAGCGACCGTATGGCCTCGACCCTTCTCAGTTTTCAATGAATATATTGGGGGAGATCCTTCCCCACCGCTGCCCGTTTGAATGGGCGGCACGCAATCCCCGTGTACGGATCGCGCTGGCCCGAAATTTACATATTTACATTCATACATACATACATACATACATACATATATACATACATTCATACATACTTTCATATATATATATACATACATGCATACATACATACATTCATACACACATATATACATACATACATTCATACATACATACATACATACAAACTTTCATACATACATACATACATATTTACACTTACATACATACATACTTTCATACATACATACATATTTACACTTACATACATGCATACATACATACATACATTCATACATACATACATATAGTCATACATATTTACGTACTTACATATGTGCATGCATACATTAGGATTCCTTCTGCTTATTTTTGGCTTATGTGCCCATGCGTTAGCTATTCATATAGTACACCGTGAACTAAATAGGGCCAAGTCTGAAACGGAGGAAAGTCCAATTAGTCTGGAAGGTTGTTAGTATTTCCAGTAATAGCAGCGATGATTTACTCGGTTATTATCGACCTCATTACGACAAACGGCATCAGCATCGTTATCCTCCGAACTGGCACTTGCAACAACCCCATCAGCTACGATCCAGCAGGTGTATCTTTGGCTCCTCTCTTTCTCTCTCGCTCAGTGTTCTCTCTCTCTCTCTGTCTTTCAGTGCTGTCTGTGTCTGTATCACCCCCCCCCCCATCCGACCGTCCACTTCCCCCTCTCTCTTTCCCTCCAGCCCCTCTGTTTTCTCTTGTTATCCAGGGAGCACGTTTTTCAAACACACACACACAAACACACACAAACAAAGTCTTATCCCTCACCTACAACACACTTCAATCCTCCCAACCCTCCTATCTTCGTCAATTATTTACTATCCAACCACTCCGTTCAACCCGCTCCTCATCTGTCCTAACACTTCTTCGCCCTCCCGTCACCTCATCCTTAAAATTTGGAAATCGCTCGATAGCCATAGCTGCCCCACCCTTTTGGAATAAACTCCCGCCAGAATTGCGACAGTTGTCTGGTCAATCATACGAACTCACCAACATTTCACCTCTTTCAGTTTCTGCGCAGGTCTTTCACTCAAGACTGAAAACACTTCTTTTCCAGAAATCTTATCCTGATTCTTCCTCTTCCTCTTATCTCTCTTCTCGCTTCAATTTCAAACATCATCCACCGTAGCCGTCCGACTGTCTGAGTGCCTGACTCCTGGATCTTGACCCTTTTGCCTATCGATTTTGTTTTGACTGAGCGCCTGTGAATAAGCTGGTTCCCGCAACTTAGCTTTCGTTGAGCGCTGTAGAAATCTCGAGATTACGATTACGATTACGATTACACACACATGTACACACACATACGAGTGCCGTTACTCAGCAGACTACACATCCTCCTGTTCCCAGACTACCATAGACTGTTTCACTGAAACCACCCATATGCGATTACACGTTCAACTGACAGACGACGAGAAACAGACTGCGCTGACAAGAAAAAGAAGAGCGAGAAAGCGCCTCCAGTGGAAGGCAGGAACGCTGACGAAGGATGGAAAGAAATTCATGGATTAGGTGGGAGGAAGGTTAGTTGGCAGCCAATAAATAGGGTTTAAGTCACCAAATTTCCGAGGATACTTGTTTAGTCTCTCGCCTTTTCCGGTCGCTTTTCCGCTGTCCTGTAATGCTTATTTTAACAAATATCTAGCCATTTTTCGCTCTAGTTTTCCTAATTTTCATCCTTTATTGTTTTAAAGTCTTATCAGATCAGTTGGCCCTTAAAATTAAACGAGAGACACGTCCAGATTGACCCCACTGGATTAGCCTCAATACTGAAGTATCTGGCCCAATGAAATCATTGAAAATTGAGAATGGTAGACTGTCGGCTGTATGATTTGTATCATTCATTCATTCATTCATTCATTCATTCATTCATTCGAGTATTTACATATCGTGCCTGAAAGCCATCCGCTCACTGGCGCTCCCAGGCCAGCTCAGGCGAAACACGTCAGTTTTGAGAACCGCTATCGCACGGTAGCTATATAAAACGTATACCTGCATGCAACGTGTCCAACTACCACCGGATAACATACCTCACAGGGTTTCGAAGGCTACCACGCAGGACGAAAACAGGTGATACAGCAGAGGTCACGAGAACAGATTAGATTAGATCACATTAAATCAGATGAGATCAACGCCATCCAAAGATAATGGTACTTTGGCAAAATTCGCATTTTCCGAATTTTCACAGTAAAATCATTCATACAATTTAACAGTAAGTGGCATAACTTTGGCCCTCGGCTGTGGGGAGTTCCAGGACCAAATCAGCAAACGAGGGGTCGACTCAGAGCCTGATTCAGTACTGTTTGGGGCGAACAAAGCGTATGCTTCAAGCAGAATGGTTTGAAGTTACGACACTTATAAAGATTCAAATAATTTAGCATAAAACAAAGTAAGACTTGACGTAGTTTTCTGATACTTTTCATACTTTTACAATTCATAGTCCATTTACGTAAAGATATTTAATATGGTAGACTACTTATTAATTCCAATTCCGCCCACTCCATTGCAAACCGCTTTCTTATACGTGCAAGGGTCTCGTTTGCCCCTTAGCGCAAAAAGGTCCTGGATCCAGGGCTGACCATATGCCAGGCGAAGACAGTATTACGTATAGATAAGGGCAACGGAGAAGAGAGATAAGCTACGCGAATACTATTTGCACGGTCTGCGGTGGTAATTGCTATCCGATAGCCGATATTGAAATTCCAACACTTTGCAGCGAATAGATAAACTGTTAGCAGTCTCTGTAAGCTACCGTGGTTGGGGAATTAATTAATACACCGCAATCTAAATAACAAATCAAAGTTACGGTGGTGATGATAAGAATTCTGGAGACCGGTGCATGTAACGACTGTTTGGCTGTTAACTGAAGAAACAGCTTTCGCCCTCATACTCTCAGTTTTAACACTTAATTTTAAAAATTACTATTTTTAAAATTGCAGCATACCTGTAGCAGTATAGTGATAATTATACAAGGGTTGAAGGACATTAACGGATTGCATCTCTGGTAGCCATCATAATTTCCTGTTCAGTTTTATTAAGTGTAATTCAGGGATATTTGGAAAAAATAGTTGGGCAGTACATGAACAGACGGAAAGGGATTTAGAGGGAAAGGCTAAACACTGAAAAATTTTTCGTTCAAATCTGAGCAGCGTTTGGCATTGTTAATCGATGCTTCCCAGAGTTTAAATCTTTCAGAACGTTTCTTTCCATGTTTTGGTCAGTTCGCAGGGCAGCACCAGTTGCAATTCCATCACATCTTGTGCCAGACAAATTCTCTATGGGCAGATGTTGTGTTGTCTTCCAACTGCCTACTGACTCCATGCTTTCCAATTTGTGATAGTATCCCTCTGGAAAGTAAGTTTCTTCTCCAGCAGCATGACAGCAGGGAAATCGACGACTTCCATGATCCGGTGCATTGTGGGAATCAGGATTTCCACCGACCTTCTGTTTCCTTTGCCGACCCTGGTTTTCTCGGAAGTGTGTTCTGTTGGCTGAGATGAACATTGGGTGCCCTGCTTTAGATTCCGAACAATAATTGGTACACTGTTCCTTGTGATGATTTGGAAGATGCTGAGAATTTTGGTTGGAATTTGGATTGCCAAACTGTCCCTTTTGAAACTCCCTAACATAAATCAAAACTCAGTAATACCAATACTTCAGAATGCTAGCAACTCTTTGGAACTCTAATAGAAACCAGAAATCAGAGCACTGTAAATAATTTACACGATAGCTTGGAGCTCTCTAATGTATAGTACCTGTGATTAGTTTCTCTTGGGGCGGCACTATATAAATGTTCAATTAAAATACAATATGCAGAACTTAGTAATGCAAGCACTCCAGTACCCAAGCAATAAATCATTCAAACGAAGAGCATAAGAATTTAGAATCCAATGCATGACCAACTAACTATCACCAGCAGTCGCCCCAAAGTTTTCCATTTGTTATTGTGTTTGCTGGTCATCAACACTGATTTACAGCCTACTATTTTATGTTTTCTGCTGACCGTGTGGCTATTAAGAGTTTGCCTGCCTCTGAGCAGTATGGCTGTTAGAAAACAAAATGCCCACAATGAATTATCAATGGCATACAGTGATAAATCACCAATGATATAACAAAATATGAATGTGAAGGAAATGTTAAAAATGTAAAATATATAAACGTAAAAAAATGTAAAATATAAATGTATTCAAAAAGCAACACTTTCACAAATTTTGCATCAAAACCTTGCCTAGAATGCAAGAGTCAGACATAGCAAAGAAATCTAAGCTTCAGATCAACAGTTAAAATGAGATCCTGAAATCTGGTAATACACTCATTGATGAATGAATTGCTGGATTGATGAGTTAATAGAAGGATGGATTTTGATCAATGGATTGACGGAGATGTGTGTCAATGGATGGATCGAAAGACAGATGGACAGATAGATACTGCACTTATACTTGGGGTATCATTTGTACTATGGAATCTCACGAATGAATAAATCGAGTTTTGCACAACTTGGTATTTAGCAGTGAGGCTCACCTGAGCAAGGGATCCTCCATCTTCTGGTGCACGTTAATCCCTGTAGGACATTGACAAAACTGCACACGTCTTGGATGCACCTAATGACGAAACAATGAGCACCTTTAAAAACACTACAGCTACCCCTGATTAATTTGTCTAAAAATTGGGTCTCATTGGCATTGGGTCTCAGCCGATGTATCTGAATAAAAACTATGTATGTATGTATGTATGCATGTATGTACTGTATGTATCTGGCTATTTACATAGTGCCTTAAACATTACAGCTATCCATGATTAATTTGTCTAAAGAAGATGGCGTTGGGTCTCAGAAGATGTATCTGAATAAAGACGTATGTATGTATGTGTATCTGGCTATTTATATAGTGCCTTTTACGAAACTCACAGATGCGCTAGAACGTGGCTAAATAACAGTTCTAAAAACGTGTAATTTAATGTTTCTTCAGCTGTTTGTATATTTACAGCTTATCCTCTGTGGCCTATTGTAAAGCCTATTTTAAAGTCTCCTGGGTCTCACTGAATTAGACTTTCTGTCAATGGACTGTGATTTCTGACGGCTGTTTTGCTTAGAAGTGATCATCAGTTGATGCCTTGTGCTTTACAATAACAGTGCTACTGTAGTTTCCAGATTAGATTAGATTAGATATCATTATAACTGTACAGCTCTTTTCAGAAACCTTTCAAAGGTAGAGACTGTATGCCATATCAGCACCTACCATCACAGAAAACAATAACTACATGTCATGTAATCATCCCTAGGCATCATGGTGAAAGTACCAAGTTTTGATGCACCCAGAACCACAGCATGAAAGGGGAAAAGAGCGGTAAATGTAAACTGTAAATGTACACGATTTTCTACAACAACCGTATGACCTCAGTTCTGGACATTTTTCAATGAAGTTGTCAGGTGAGATCCGTTACCACTGCTGCCCGTTTGAATGTGTGCCAGGCCATTTAAGGTACACCACACACACCCCTAGCATTTAGAGATTCAGCAGCTTCCCTGTACCTCTTCAGTCCAAACCACAACCAAAAGATGGTGAAAAACTCCAGCTTAGGGCCTGTGGTGCAGGGATGGTAAAATTTTGACAAGTGCACATTGCATATAAGCGCTGTGTTTTTGTGCAAATAGATCAAATAATAAATGATAAGTTCAGCCTTCTAGATAATGAAGTCAGAGTAAACAAAATTGTGCAGTTTACCACCTATTAGGCAAACGATAACACCTGTATTACGTCAACAGATGCCATTTATGGAATGATGATAAACAGGTTGGTGTCAGACAAGATGCTAAAGGTGTTTCCACTAGAACACAGGTTGCTCTTGAGCTTAACATTTTTCCAAGTAAAGGCAAGTAAGACGCACAAGATTAATGACCTTTCAGACACCTAATATTAATAATAAAATTAACAATAAATAAAAATTTTACGATTTATGTAGCACCCTAGCATGGCTAATATACAAGAACAACAAAATAACATTACAACAGTCACTACTACTGCTGACTCGATCAGCTCAGCCCTCTTTCCAGACTCACCCACCCATCAGTCTATCAAGCCATCCACCCACCCACTCACAAACCCAACCACCCACCCATCCACCCACCCACCCATCCATCCATCCATCATCCATTGGACCATCTGACCATCCATGAATCCCTCATTTGCCTCAGAGATAACACAATTCCACCCAGAGAATGTCTTAACCTGGCACTGATGAATTCCTGTTGACCGGTCAAGAAGGACTGCACCACTGGTTGGTACTGTGTGATCAAGAAGGTTGCAATGTTCTCTTCTAAGGTCATTCGCTGAACTTCCTCGGTCAGTGCTGGCGTTATTTGCGCTTTCAAGTGGGACTTTGGCCATTTCAAGAAGCCTGGACATGTCAGAACATTTGCATGGATTCATATCGATCAACCCACAGCACAGTCTTTAACACAGCAGGGTTCGAATTCTACTGTTTAGTGAAAATGATAATTCACACTCAACTATATCAATCCATGTAACATAAGGAAAGCATTATCCACTGTTCAGTTATCATTGTCATATTTGTGCTTCAGCCAAAATATCCTTCAAGACACAGTACCACAACTGATAGCAATTAAGTACCATGACTGATAGCAACTGAGTACCATGACCGATAGCAATTAAGTTTTTCTATTTCTGACTCTTGCATGCTATATCAATTAAGTACAATGACTAATAGCAATGAATGAGCAATTAAGATTAAATGTCTTACAACCTAAGGATTACGATTCATAGTAAAACAGGCAATGAGTAGCTGCTCAACATTACTAATATAACAATTCACTCGCCCACCAGTGGCAACTTTTCTAGTTGTTTGAGCACCGCTTGTTTACAGACAAACTTAATGCTCTCATCAAACTTGAATGTCATTTAAGCCAGCGTAAATGTAAATAAATGTAAATGCACAAGTATTTCTTAGCGACAGTATGGCCTCGACCCTGCTCATTTTTCAATGAATTTATCGGTTGAGATACTTCACCACTGCTGCCCACTCGAATGGGCGCCACGCCATTTAAGCTCTCCGTGTATCGACCGTGCTAGCCCAAAATTAAAACATTGCTTAAGAGGTATTGGCATTTGGCATACTGATTCATATGACAATCATATGACAAGTGCATGTAAATGTACACATTTTATATTGCAACCTTATAGCCTCGACCCAGATCATTTTTAATGAATTTATTGGGTAAGATCCTTCAGCACTGCTGACCATTTGAATGGGCCCCACGCCATTTAAGGTCCCTGTGTGTATGGACTAGCGTACAGAGAGCCACCGATTAGATTAATCTGTCTTGCACAGGTGCTATACAAATTGACAATTACAATATTACTCTTTGTTTTATGCACTTGTTTCACTCGCCTTTCTTTGACACTTGAGTTAAGAATGAGATTATTCTGGAGTATCTGCCTTTTGTCGTTTAGTTTTCTACGTTCTCCTTCTGCCTGACGATGACTCACTTTTTTCTCGATCTGATTCTTTTTTGTTTTCCCAAATCTAAGTACACAGTCACCAATATGAACAAATGTGAACTAACAGAACAACTAACATATTATTGCTGCTGCTTCATTTGTCACTCTTTTCAGCTGTGCTGTCTAGTCACCTAACCTCTGAATCATTCAGACCAAAAATAATAGGTTGTTAATCAAATGAACTGTCAAAAAAGTCTAATCAGTCAACTGATAAATCAATCAAATCATCAATCACAGCGTTTCAATCAAATGACCATATCAAGAACAATAATCAGTAATGATAACTGTAATCAATCAACCAATCAGTCAATCAAATCACTAGTCACAAGCTGTTCTTTAAAGAGAAGAGTACATGAAAACAGAACTTAACCAATCAGTCAATCAAACCACCAATCACAAGCCGTTCTTTAAAGACACAAGTACCTGAAAACAGAACTCAGACCACGCAAAACCTTTTTCTTTTTCTTTCTCTCAGCAGCCAGTGCAGACCGACCAAGCCTTGACGATTCACTGTCATCATTCTCTCCTGTACACAGCAAACAGTCTCACTGAAGATAACAGACGGACACAGACACAAAACAAGAACAACTAGAAGGCAGGGTGTACTATTAAAATTACCCTTCAGCAAAATAGGCAGCAGAAGTACAATCTACATTAAAAGGAATTAGATTCTCAATAACATCAGTCTTCAGACAGAGTTTGAGAAATAATAACCAAGTCTAAGTACAAGAAGTTTAGTTATGATGGACGGTCCATACACGGAGACCTTAAACGGGTGGCGCCCATTCATATGGGCAGCGGTGGTGAAAGATCTCACCCGATTAATTCATTCAAAAATGAGCAGCGTCAAGGCCATATCATCCCTGAAAAACGTGGTACATTTACTGACAACAAGTTGTATGATGGCTCATCTTTGTAGCATCAAAGATATTTGCACTAAATCAACATTTGACATGGTCAGACCATATTTACTTCAAGTCAGACAGACTTTACAGCTTTACTGCCCTATCAATGGATGCCTTATATATTACTGTATTATAACACTGCTACAGAAGTTAAAGATTAGACAGAGATTACGGTTACACAATGGGTTAGACTATAGTTGGACTTGAAGCAACCATCCAAACTGATGCCTTGTGATTAATGATAATGGTGCAATAGAAGATTAGAATAGATCAGGCAGGCAGAAAGATGGACAAATATGCAAAGGTATATAGTAAGACAAGCAAGAAGACAGAGGGCAAAATCAGAGACAAACTGAAAAAGACAGACAAAAGTAGCTGTGAGTTGCCACCTGTAATCAGCTGGCTGTCGTAGCAATATCCAAATGCATCTCGGAAGCTGAGATGTTTGAAGTCTTGATGTGACCGGCTTTGAGCACTGTCTGTTGTTCTGTGTAGGCAGCTGTGAGTGATAGTCGGCACGCTTTCTAAGGAGTTGAACCTCTTCAGATTCTCTTCCGACACCATCGAAATAGCTGCACAAAACATCCACAAAAGGTGACGAAATCGAAACCGTAAACTCAATATTTCTACAGCACCCAGAGAAAGCTAAGTTGTGGGAATCAGCTAATTCATACGCCCTCAGTCAAATCAACACTAATAGGCAGGTAAGGTCTGATTTGGTTCTACTTGACAGTTGTTTACTTGAGTGCTTCTGAGTAGATTTCTGGTACATGTGCTATATAAATGCTCTGAATGAATGAATGAACGAATGAGCTTTATAACAATTTGAAGAAAATATTTCAAAATCATTTGATTTTTTTAATATTAATATTTGTTACCTTGAGTTGTGAATCACCCATGGTGACAAAAACTGGTCACAAAATTTCTGTCACAAGAAATATTATCCATAATAGCCACACTCATGGTCATTGTTGTTGTTGTTATTGTTGTCACTATCATCATCATATTACAATCCATTTATTTGGTCACTTTATAACAACTAAAACGGAGAAAGAAAAGCTCAATAGTAAACATACGGCTTACTGCTGAGTGGATCATCTTCTGACTCAAGACTGATTCAACTGATAAAGCTCTCTTCATTGGATTATAGACATTCTCACCTGAAGCAGATCAGACCATGAATAAATGAACTAATAATAATCTGTCATTACACCCGATGGCAGAAAAAAAATTTAATGCTACAGAAGCGCTATACAAAAACAAACAGTGCTACACACAATGTCAAGTGCATAAACTGCAAAAATCTTCATGAATACTGATAATGAAAATCGAATTGTATTTGTGGAAAAACACAGCATCCAGAATCACAAACAGAATGCTCATCAAAACAACACCCCGAAATATCTGTAAGAAAATTTATATATCGAGCTTGAGTCTGCTGCATCACATCACTGGCAATTACTACTATAGTAAATGTACATGGTTTTATATCACGACTGTATGGCCTTGACCCTGATCATTTTGCAGAGACTGTATGGCCTTGACCCTGATCATTTTGCAGAGACTGTATGGCCTTGACCCTGATCATTTTGCAGAGACTGTATGGCCTTGACCCTGATCATTTTGCAGAGACTGTATGGCCTTGACCCTGATCATTTTGCAGAGACTGTATGGCCTTGACCCTGATCATTTTGCAGAGACTGTATGGCCTTGACCCTGATCATTTTGCAGAGACTGTATGGCCTTGACCCTGATCATTTTGCAGAGACTGTATGGCCTTGACCCTGATCATTTTGCAGAGACTGTATGGCCTTGACCCTGATCATTTTGCAGAGACTGTATGGCCTTGACCCTGATCATTTTGCAGAGAATTGATCACGTGAGATCCTTCACCACCGCTGCCCATTTGAATGGGTTAATCACCTAAATACAGTTTGCTCTGTCTGCTTACGTTTTCCATGCTTGATCTGATGATAGAGAGCAAAGGATCGTGGGTCGACACAGGCCTTGCGTTTTTCTGACATACTCTGCCTTCCAATTCCGTCTCGACTGAACACACCCAATGGGCCGAGTTCAGAATCAAATTCGCTGAAAACAAAGATGGAAAAGTGTGCGCTGTTAAGTATATGCCAAGTAATATGTTCTACAAACTGAGAGCACGTAAAGCAACATGTATATAGGTAATCGTAAAAAACTTGAGATTTCTACAGTGCCCAAAGAAAGCTAATTCACAAAAAATCAACTTATTATACAGACGGTAAATCAAAACAGGCAAATACAAAAGTTTGATTAAATATGTTTCAAAAGATATGTTTGCTTGACGTTAAATTCTGTTGATCACTTTTTCATTTCGAACTGTCGCCCTCAGCTGGAGTATGGTCAAAGGAAAAACAGAGCTGACACACACCGGGGTAATTCTTATTCAATTACAGAAAAACGTCTTCTATACTTACAGTGCAGAACTGCTTTCAGACTCCTTCATCACACTGGAACTGCCGCATAAAAAGCTATTCGTCTGGAGACAGTTGTCACTGGCTTGTTGTCCTGAAGAGCTAATAGCCATTCGAGTTTGACTGAGCACACTGTTGTCTTCACGATCAGACACGTCTTTAGCCAAGCAATTGCCATAGCTTCTCAACTCAGTCGGTGGATTTCCTGCGAGTGTGGTATGACCATTGGAACGTTTCACTGTTCTTGGTAACCAAACAAAACTTTCCATAGGCATCGCTTCATTTGTTTCGATAAGCCTGCTCACGATGTTTTCTGCCGAATCAAAAACAACTTGCCGACAGTCAGTTTTCTCATAAGCTGGAACCATATCGGAAAAGTTTGACGTGTTCTCAGTGCATGAGAGTGTAGAGGAAACAAGACTGGTTACAGGAACCCTGAACCTGCTATCGTTGATAAACAAGTCTGGTGGAAGGTGGTTGCGTAAAACAGTTAGATCGATGGAACGATGTGTATTACATTGCAGAATGCCTCGTAGAATATCCATCGCTTCGTTGTTTGTGCAGCCAATCAATGATTTTCCATTTATTTCCAACAGGCGATCATCTGGTTTGAGACGACCATCCTGTTTTACAGACACCACCAACATTGTTGTAAATGTAACTGAACCAAGTCTTACACGAATAAATTATATCAATCAATGACGGATTCAGGATCTGAAATGTCAGAGGCAAAGTGATGTTACCCATGTGCTACAGTTGGCAAGAAGATGGGGCTCCACTGGTTGGGTTCTACATGTATGCAAAAGCCTGCCAGTAGCAACCTTTTCCAGTTACCTAAGCATCATTTGCTTACAGATGAACTTCTTGTTCTTAGTGTACTTTATAGCAGTAACACTTAAAAACAGACACAAACAGTTTTATAACCATTTCTTGGGTATTTAAAACAAATGTTATCTATATGTAATCACTGATGTTTAATGATCACTTTAAACATGAGATGGTAACAATTGGACAGAAATGAGACAGCTAAGTCTTCATAGCATCCAATGTTTCTGCTGTAAACTGCAGGAATTAGTGGGAATCTAATCTAAATCTAATCTAAAGACTTTCACAGCACCATTATTGTAATGGCCAAGGAATCAGTCGATGGCCACTTCAAGTTAAAACTGCAACCCAAAATCATAATCCATTGGAGGAGACGGGTTGAAAAATTATACAAAGATTTATAGCAAAGCCTTACCTTTGCTGCGGCTCCTTCTGGCAGTATGGATCGGATGAAGAGACCAAGGTCCTTGGCCTCAGTCGCTGTCTCCAAGGTCTTTCCCTTGACACTGATACCAAGTCCATTCTCCTGATGCTCCGTCCTTGAAATTGTTATTGTCAATCGTTCAGGTTCCATGTGTTTTGAAGATGAGTCAAATCTCATTTGGCCTTTGTCGGTAACAGGTGCTTGACCTTTCTCGGTAACATGCATTTGGTCTTTCTCTGTAACAGGTTGGCCTCTGTCAGTAACAGGTGCTTGGCCTTTTACGGTAACAGGCATTTGGCCTTTCTTGGTAACAGTTGATTGGCCTTTGGCAGAAACAGGTTCTTGGCCTATGTGAGTAACATACATGTCCCCTTGGCTCTGGTCTTCATTCCCAGATGGAGTGTCCTTCCCTAGACATTCAGTGTTTGTGGATGCGTTCTTATCTACCTGGCCTCTTTCTGCTCCATGTATGTCCTTTTTCACCTGGCCTTCACCTTTTGTAGTTATTCCTTCTACTTGACCTTTCTCTGATACTCTTGTGTCCTTCACCAAGTCTCTGTCTGCAGCTTTTAAGTCTTCAAGTTGGCCTTCGCCCTTTGCTGGTATCTTGTCTAAAACCTCACCTAAGTTGTCCGTTGGTTGACCATCCTGTTACAATATAACGATTGAGGCATTGTAGAGAATTGTTTGAAGTGAATGAAGGAATTAAATGAATTGCCAGTGAGTACACGAGTATGCAACTGAATTAAGAGATTTATGAATGGCACTTCAGCTCAAAACCAATGACACACCAGCAAGAGAAAAAAAGAACTAGAAATCTGCATCACAGATAAACAATTGCAAGAAAATCATGGGATGTTTACTTTTTCCTCAAGATCTACTTCATCCTGTTGGCAAGTGTAGGCTTTTGGCACCAACCCAATGCACCTACACTGTACCAACAATCCCAAAGAAAGCAGAAAATTATTTAAAATAGCTTACTGGCCTCGTTAGCTACAAACGTACATCAAGGCGCCTTTGAGCGTCAGGATGCCGGTTTGTGTCCAGATCGTGGCTTATTTCTGAGATTGGAACCTCGGGCTAGCACGGTCACCATTCACCAGTCCATACATGGGGACCTTAAACGGTGTGGCAAACATTCAAATGGGCAGTGGTGGTAAAGGATCTCACTCGATTATTTCATTGAAAAATGAGCAGGGTCTAGATCATACGGTGTTTAGAGAAAAATGCATACATTTACATTTACCATTGGCTCCAGATGGTCAACAGTTGTCTGTCGACTGACAACCAGGTGAACCTTGCAACCAACATTAAGACTGCGCAGAATGGACGTTGCATCTTCTTGAGATTTTCCTGACATAGCAATTCCATTCACCTAATAACAAACAAAAAAGCTCAAGAACAATCAACACCATTTACCTTAAACAATAAGCAACTTAAAATGTGCTACATTAAATTTCTAGAAAACTAATGAACTCATGCCATCACCTTATAGAACAAAAAATGCTAACAAAACAACAAATTCCATTTACCTTAAACTATAAACAACTTTAATCACTGATTGCATAGTACTAGTTGTTGTGTACTTGTTCTGGTTATGACTGAACCCTCAAACTTGCTGCCTACCTCTAGCAAACGGTCACCTGGAAGCAGCTGGCCGTCTCTTATAGCAGCGCCTCGTGGTAAGATGGTTTTTATGTAGATTGGTGCGTCTCCTGCAGCAAAGTTGTCTCTTGTTGTTATGCTAAAACCTAAGCCATCGATACCTACACATAAGAAGGCAACACAACGTAAATGACGAAGTTGTACTTATCCGGTAAAATCAAACAATCTCAACTTGTGATTGAAAATCAAAAGCAGTGATTTTAAATATTTAGATATGATGTCAGACGCTTCTGAGTTTATTATGAAATCGCTATAAGGGTAATTTTACCAATTTCAAATCCACAACGGTTGTGATTCATATTACACTAAAAACATTGATGCTCAAACCTGTACTCGCTGTATCACAAGCACTTGCATCAACATTCATAACACACAACAGATCTCACAATCTTTAAGAAAATTTTTTAAATTGTTGATACCTTTAATGAGATTCATCTCAAATCGCTTGCCCAACATGCGTGTGTTTGCAATCGGAACAAACTTTGCTGGCTTGCAATTTGAACGATCCAGATCAAAGGTAAGACTCTGTAAGGTTTCACAGTTGCTACACAGAAACAGGAAATCCAAATAAAAACCTTGCACAACTGCTAAAATAAGACTAAAACTAATTTTGATTAGGACACAAAATGTAATCAACAATTATATACCTCATAATCTGGAGGAATTCCATCTTCCTATTTTTAATTGCAACACAGCAGGCTTTACATCTTGTTGTTACTATTCAGTTACCTCAGAACATCTCCAGAAACCAATCTATTCATGACTCCAATCTTATTTACAAATTACATTTTCAAAATCAGATTTAAGACATGCACTCTTAAATCGAGTGCTTAATTGGTAAAACTCCCATTAATTATTATATACAGAAAATAATACAAGTGTTTGAGGACAAAATGTTCCTAAATTGTACTCAAAACCCAAGACGCAAATGATGACACAATTAAAGTTGAAAAACCTGTTTTTCACATCTAAAGCTCACTACTTATGACGTGTAACACTGGCTGGATTGTAGCTCTAATATTTATCAAAAAAGAAAAAGAAATTTGACGACTAAGATGACAAAGAAAAAGAATAAAATTTCACTGAAATTGTGGACAGTGCCAACCTGATTGCCAACTCTTGTTCTTCATTTACCTCTTCAGGTGAGGTAGGGTTGGCAACATCTACCGGTCCTAGTTTACCCATATCCTTGAAATAAAATAGAAAAGAGATAATATATCTCTTGGTAAAATATCAATATCACTCTTATTTAAAACCATTCAACATCATTATAGCTTTCCATCCTAACTTGACTGATTGATTAGGTTAGAATCATTTGCATCGATTATGTAAGAATTATTAGTACTGATTAAGTCAGAATTATTTGTATTGATTAAGTAAGAATTACTTGCATTATGTCAGAATTATTTGCATTGATTAAGTAAGAATTATTTGTATTATGTCAGAATTATTTGCACTGATTAGGTTAGAATCATTTGTATTGATTAAGTAAGGATTATTTGTACTGATTAAGTAAGGATTATTTGTACTGATTAAGTCAGAATTATTTGTACTGATTAAGTAAGAATTATTTGTACTGATTAAGTCAGAATTATTTGTACTGATTAAGTAAGAATTATTTGTACTGATTAAGTAAGAATTATTTGTAACAAATTACACACAAGTAGATGGTGCTAATGAAGAAGTGAACTTGCTTTAGTGAACTACTGTCGCTTATGGCATATTAGTTATCATTCAATAAGCCAAATCCGACCGATTCCTGGATTCAATCAGTAAATCCAACAGGTACCTCGTTGATTCCCTCTTTATCCACTGGCATCACAACAATCAAAGGTGCCAAGCAACTGTGCAATAGGCAATTGCTTAGGGTTCTTACACAGTGGCTATCTTCGGTCAAATGGGGTTATAAGGTTATCTCTGAATTCACTTAGACTTACAGGACCTCATGGCTCAGGTAGTGGATTTCTTTAGATAAATTCACTTTAAAAATGAGCCAGATTGATGCCATACCATCAGCTGTAGAAAAACGTGTACATTTACTTGCCTCCACGCTCTCAGGATCCAACCCTTCCTGAGACTCAATCCACTGCATGGTCGAAAACATGACAGACTTCCTTGCAGAAGCGAGTCGAGTGAATGGATCAAAAGCCGTTTTCTTATTCGTATCTTCATGCTGATCTTGATCAGTTGCACAGCTAACCTAAAATATGCCTAACTAAAGACAGTTTATCACTTGATAGCCATGTAAATGTATAGCATTATGAAATCATGTAATGGAACTACTGCCAATAATGTCAGTGATGACAAAGGCAGTTAAAGAGGGCTAAAACTCCTTCCAACGCTGTTGGAAACAACAAAAATTAACTGCTGTCTAACTTCAAATCTGAAAATAAAAATTTTAGATTAATAATTAGCAATGCTATTTACCTAAAAATGAATAACTACATAACTGCATTTCATGAAGTTTAAGACTGACTTGAATTAATGGTCTCAAATAATACCAAACTTAAGAATTAATCTCTAGCTATCTGATGCATGTATGTAAGTATATATCTGGCTAACTACACTGGCACATTTTAAGAACCTCCCAAAGATGCTCAGACATGGCTATCCAACATATCTAAAAAGATGACACTTAAGGTAATACCAGAGGCGTCGACCATATGGGTGCCCCAGGGGCCCCGGCAATATTTTGAGCAGAAGGGTTCGGCCATTGGTTGGACCCCAGCAATATTTCAGCTGTAAAATCGGTAAAAGGCAGCTGTGGACTGATAAAGTTCTCATTCTTCCTGCATTAGGCCTATTCTTGACCCCCATACCAGGGGCTTTGCCTATGGTACCGGACAAGGACTTTGCACCAAGACCCCCACTATAGGCCCGGGCCCCTCCAGTGTTTACTACGGATCGACGCCTCTGGGTAATACTGTCCAGAAATGGGAGCCAAAGCAGCACATCTTGCACAGAGTTCAAAAATATGCAAAAATTATGGTAGGTTGGTTACAATTCCAGCAGTACAGTTGAGAATAGACTGAAGCCAATGCAACTGCTGACAAAATCAAAACAAAAATCCAGAGAATCAAGGAAGCAAAAAATCAAACTGGAAAGTTCTGACAAGAGAAAGGACTTTCCACAGACTTTCTTCACATCTTCCTATTCCACTTCTTTCCTTAAATTCTGCCTCTAGATAGTAAAATGGTTGTACCTTATTGTCTAAAACAGGTTTCCTTTGACTTGTCACCAGCATCGATGAAGATACTCCTAATATAAATAACCAATACTTTATTACCATTTAGCACCAATTACTGGTAACATACCACACACTACACATAAACACCATAAATGAAATGTGGGGAAGAGATGAGGGGTAGGGGAGGGAAAGTGGAACTGCAAGTAATGCTAGTCTATCTTTTGAAGCTGCCAGTGGCTACCAAGCCGGATCAACTGTGTTTTACAGGGAATAAGACGTAGGCAGTATGAGGACATCCAAGCAAAATGTGCCTCATGTCTCAAACATTTTCTCAACTAAGGCAAATGCATCTACAGCTTGGTTATCAAACAGCCTTCACTTTTCTACGATAGGCCTAATACATTTGATAGTTAACTTGTAGCAGAACCTGGAAGATTTTTGCTGGAATCATGATCTAGTCCCAAGTTGTTCCAGGAAGTGAATTCCTTACTAGCAGTGAATGGATCTGGACTGGAGGTTCCAGCGGAACTGGCGCTTGTTCCATCAGCTCCACTTTGAAAACGAGGACAGACTCCTTCGTAGAACTCGGCCAAGATCTAACACAAATGTAATGTATTGTAAAGCTATGTGGGTCTGCTTCTCAAACTTCTCAAAGGCAATATGCATTGTAGATAACAACAAGAACGACAGACTTTTCAGCAGTAAATCAAATTAAGCAACATATAAAACTCCAAGTGCAACATTGTTGTTTTAAGCAGCAGCAGCAGTGCCACCATTATCATCATTATATTGTCATTATTATTAAAATTCCGTGTACAGCCAACTATAGCTTGTTAACAAATGCTTGCTTGCTTACTTAAAATAATTAGGTCTACAATTCTTCTTGCTTACTTAAAATAATTAGGTCTACAATTCTTCATTCATATCGTCATGCATTTATGCCATAATTCATTCGGCAATTTATTTAGTCAGTCATTCTGTGAGTGGCGAGTCTGTTGCATGAGCACCCCAGTGTAGTAGGCCTACATAATCGGAGCAGATAGTGCGAAGGACATCGGGCACACTGCACCAAGCTGCGCCAGTCTTCACTCTACTGCTACCTGTCTACGATAGATCAGAGAACATCTGTCATTTCTCATGTCTAACTATGGCAACAGGTGTCACAAACTGTGCACACGCCGTAATTGGTACATCGACAGCGGGTCATTTGTACCTCCTTGGCAAATATCTCACCAGTCACTGGGCCTCCCGCGCTTCTATTTTCTAGAAATCTGCATAGAACATCTTATGTAAATGTCTAAAACTAGCAATAAAACAAGAGTACTATCTATTAGCGCAGCTATCATGCAATCTCTGTTATTTAATCTGATGAATTTGCCCAAACTTTGTTCTTAAGTAATCGCTGGTTTAAACGTCTTCGTATCGAGGACGAAGAGCGTCCAAATATAACGTAAAGTAACCGGAAGTCTCTTTTTCTTATCATTATATAGCCCTACTATGGATATATAGCAATTGCGCGCACTTACTTTATCAATGTCTCTAATAATGTCTTACAGTTACTGTTTGGGAGAACTCAGAGAAGGTTCAAACATGACTACTCCGAATTGCTGGGTCCGCATTGTGCCAGTGGAGTCACCTAGTGGCCAACTATGGACAAACTATAGCCCCAAAAGAACGTGACAGTCAGGTTGGGCTTCTATGACTCACATTTTGGCATTGAAACTAAATTAAATTACGCAGTCATTTGTCTGATATAGCGCCTTGCAACTGCCCCTTGGCATCTTAAACATATTTGGGGCTAATTGTTCACCTGTTTGGCCTAGTTGTTTCACCTAATTGTTTCGACTTAGCTTTCGTTGGACGCTGTAGAAATCTCGAGATTACGATTACGATTACCTGTTCTCTGTCGTCTGCAACATCCGCAACACGATCATCTGGATCAAGAATACCACCATCGGCTGACTTCAGTGTATGCACAGTAATCCAGTGATTAGGAGCCTAAAGTAGCAATCAGAAATAGGCCTACAGGCACACTATTCGTCGTCTTTCTGACTAATAGGCCTATACGTCAATTATAATTAGGCCAGTATCTCTAATCGGGGTTTGTAGCATGACTTTAGATGGACGGATCAATGGACGGGTGAATAGATGCCTGGATGCCTGCATGCATAGATGCACGGATGAACCCGTGGTTGCATGCATTCATGCATGGATTCATGGATCCATAGTTGTGTGAATGCATGCATGCATGGATTTATGGATCTACAGACTCGGCCAGTAAGCCAGCCAACGAGCCAGTCAATGCATACGATTGAAACTGTGCCTATTTACCTTTCCGCGGGCCTTTCTGTACCTGGCAGCGGCTATTTCCACGAGTTCGCCAACGAGCAGCTGGCCATTTCCACATGGCACTACCACGCGCACCGTATCGAAACAGACAGTTACCTTCATAAACGCCACTCCTCTCTTATTCTAGCGCTCTGATAAACTCATCAACTCCTTAACAGTACGAGTCATAAATCCCAGAAAGCAGTTGTTGATTTATATTTTATATTCTAATTAGTTATACATTAAAATCCACGCCATACAGCTACCAAGACTTGGACGTAAACTGCAACGAGTTACCGCATTAATTACGGCAAACTTCAGTAATCCTTAACGAAATGGCGACAACACAGTGGGGGATGGTCAACTGCGGACTAGACGCCGGACTAAAGACCCAACCTCCAGGCCTACGTACAGGTCTGACTATCTCTAGATATGCCTATAGATAGGCCTATAGTAAGGCCTTTCACGGCACAGATTTTCATAGGCCTCCGATGCAGATGTACCACCGATGGGCGGACCACAACCGCTGCGAAGGAGCGTGTGTGTACGTCTGTACGACAACTGGAACCATCGTGGTTATTTGACGTTCGCGTGACGGCCAGTCAATAAGTAAGTAAGAAAGAGAACAGTTCCGTAAGCTAAAGTCGAGAGGCAGCCACTGATACGAAGTGTTAGCCATTTCGTTTTCTTAGCCTCGACATGTCCTCTTCCCCCATTATCTGATCTTCCGTCAGACAGTGTATAGTCGCGTGGCCAGTTTGCTAGAAGCGTTAGTGGAACAGAAAATCTTGGAACATCTTTCTGCTCTGGAGGGAATTTGAACCACCGACCTTCGGGTTTGCAATCCAGAATGTTCACCAATAGACAATTGCTCACATAACAAATTAAGTTTGTTAAAATTGTAACGACTTTCGATCTCTTCGTTGGATGTCGACTACTTACACTAGAGTGCCTTTAGGGTCTACCTTATATTTTAGCCCTCACATGGCAGGATTACTCAAATGGGCTCTTGAGACCCTCTCTTATTACGAATGAGAGTGTGCAGCCGGAGATTTGGGCCCGGCCTCTCGCACTTGTGGACAGGGTGCTGCTCCTCCAATGGTTCAGACTCTCTCTCTGTCTCTCTCTCTGTCTCTCTCTCTCTCTCTCTCTCTCTCTCTCTCTCTCTCTGTCTCTCTCTCTGTCTCTCTCTGTCTCTCTCTGTCTCTCTCTCTGTCTCTCTCTGTCTCTCTCTGTCTCTTTCTCTGTCTCTGTCTCTGTCTCTCTGTCTCTGTCTCTGTATCTGTCTCTGTCTCTCTCTGTCTCTCTCTGTCTCTCTCTGTCTCTGTCTCTGTCTCTCTGTCTGTCTGTCTGTCTGTCTGTCTCTCTCTCTCGCTCTCTCTCTCTCTCTCTCTCTCTCTATGAGGATATGTAAGTTATACCTTTCCCGCACACGGGTCATTCCCTACCCGCAGCTAGAGCTATCCCATCATCCTTCTATGTCTCTCCAGCTTGACCTGGTACCGAAACTGACCAAACAACCTGGCTCTTGCGGACTTGATATGATATAGCGCCGGAGGTTAAGCTGGTCTGCATTACGCAACTTTTGGGTGGCGCTGAGAAAATTTGGAAATTTAACATTACATTTGCATTTATAGAAGTTCCGTGTCATTCTGATTAAACGTGCATAACGTTTTAGTTCCTTTATTTTGAAAATACTTACTTAAAAGTAAGCGTGTGCATTGATATTGAATATTCAATTCGGAATGGCCCTTTGTAGTTGGCGGGAAGGGTCATATTGGCTCTACATAAATTAAAATTATCAATGTATATCAATGATAAAGACGCTTTTGTATTATGTCTCTCTATAGGTTGAAATTTAAATAGGTCATGAAAAGAACCAATCGCAAGTGTCGACACAAAATGGCGCTTATTTCAGTTTCGAAGAGAGAGAGTTTGATACTATTTGTGTTTAATTTGTAAGAAAATCTTTGAAAAGGTGATTTTTGCTTTTAAAATTTGTTGCCAATTTATATATCATTATCATTATCGTTTGCAACGAAGCATTTTCATTTGTTGTATTTTTTAGTTGCGGTTGACCTAATTGCTTCAAACACCTCAGGATTGGATATGTAACGTATTCTGCAAGGTAAAGTAAATCAGCATGGCGCTGTGATCGCTCATCATGACTGTACAGGATTACTAGTTACTCAGTGGTAATGCATTATATACAGATGATGTAGATTCTTTTGAACTATATAGACAACGTCAGTCTATGCTCAACTGCGGCGCCTGGAATATTCAGATACATACATACTTACGATTGCCTTCATTCCATTCAGCTGTCATACTTACATATTGTAGAGATTTATTAGAATTTTTCCACATTTGATTTCATGGATAATGACGCCATCATCACCTATAATCCTTTAGGCTACTTCAAACTTTAAATTGCCTTCATCGCCTATAATCCTTTAGTCTACTTCAAACTTTAAATTGTTATAACCTGCATATCAACTACACCCATACTGGTTATCGCCAGTCTGCTTGCAACAATCTGTACTAAACTGTTTTCAAAATTGTCAGTATATCATTGTATCTGTCCAATCTTCAAATCTCTGAAAATAGAATAATAACCCGCCAACTCGTGCAAAGTTTGATCCTGAGCCGAATCAATTACAGCATTAGGTACGACTGTATATTTACTGCCCAACTCCGATTCGTATGATATTATACCTGATGATAGTTCTCGACATGAATATTCGAACGCGCCTATTCCCGTCTTCTGCAAACAATCCGACGATTTTTGAAAGTATACGATTTCATGTATTTCATGCACACACATCGACATCCGCCATTTGTAAATGCTAAGCATCGCTGCATGTGACCTCCGGCTAGTGATATACACTTCTTCTTCTTCTCCGGGATTACAAATGGCGGATGTCGATGTGTGTGCATAAAATACATGAAATCGTATACTTTCAAAAAATCGTAGAAAATCGCCGGATTGTTTGCAGAAGACGGGAATAGGCGCGTTCGAATATTCATGTCGAGAACTATCATCAGGTATAATATCATACGAATCGGAGTTGGACAGTAAATATACAGTCGTACCCAGCATTATCGCCTGGGCTGGCTTACTCCAGCACAGTATCATTCTCCTTTAGGCATTCATCAATGTCACTGCCCAGCTGGCCGTTCAAATAAAAAAGTTCGATGGCATCAAAACTGTACTGCAAGACCGGCTTCAGTCACTTATGCTTGGCAAGCTCATCAAGTTCAAAGTTTGCCTTTTTGTATACAAGTGTATATGTAGCTGCACACCATGCTATCTTGCAGACCTTTGAAAAGTGCTGTGAACTTGGCATCTAAGGGATCTAAATAGTTGCACCTGAGCTAAATAGAATGCTCTGTTAACTCCAGTTCTTTATGCATTTGTTTTTCTCATCCATTTGTTCCAGATCATTCCACATGGCAAATTCTTCAGACTCTACGATTGGTGGAGTTGGTGAAACCTCAAGCGAAATGTCATTGGAATTCAGTCAGTGTTTTAAACATTTTGTTTTTCCTAATAATTTCTCTTACAAGAGTGATTTTTGAGCAGCTTTATCATACCCTTAGATTTTTTCAAGTTGAGCGAATAAATACATTAGATAATAAAGATATATTTTCTGACTTTGACTTGCATTTTATTATCAGTTAATAACTTCTTTCAAGGTAAATGACAGATAGCAAAATTCATCTTTGGCAGCTGCATACACCCAAACTTTGTCATCCTGTCCAGTTAAGCGGTCAAAGAAAACCATGCCAGTAGTCTCAGAGCCCTATTTTTGTCCAATTTCATGCATGTTCATGAATACTATGGTTTTGGTAGTCATTTGCAAACATAACAAATCCTGCCTTGTGTGAAGAAGCAGTTAGGAGAACTCTGCTGTCTTATACTGGTGCCTTTGTTCAACATCTGGCAAGGACAACTCTGCATGTGCTCTTTCTGTGAATAGAAATGATGAATATTGCATATATAAATTTGTTCCCTTAATATTTATTTTTAATGTCTCACATTATAGAAATGTAAGGTACTTAATGTAAGGGTAAGCTACTGGGTTTTGTTAAAGTGTTTCTGCCATATGTAGCAAACCTTATTGTTAACACTGATTTTCAGCAGCGGGCAGTAAGCTGTCGTGTTTGACTTTTTGTTACTGTCATTACAGGTGATGCAACATTTGTTGTTGTTGGTCAGAAGCTGAGCAACAATGCTCCTCTGCAGAATGCTCTGAAGGTAATGTAATGGTAGATTACTGTAATTTATTATTTAAAATGTCTTTAAACTGGAAAGCAACAGCTCATGAATAGGCCTAGAGCACAGTAACATGAGGACCTTAGTATGCTTACAGAAATCCATAAGCCTGTTAAGAACCTCGTATATGCTGCAAACAAATTTTAAACAGAAACTGGAAACAACTAAATTATTTTAAAGTCTCTTTGACCTAAACTGCCTTATGTAAACCAGGATTGTGCAGCCATTTTGCACAAGGGCCACATTACAAATGTCTGTCTGACTTGGAGGGGGAAGGGCTGTTTTATGCATTTTGTCTACGCTTTTCTAAGAAACCTTTCCTTGAAGTTTGATTTTTGATTTTGAAAGTTTGATTTTCAAGTCGGCCTGCTGTATAGTTTAGACAAGAATAAGATTTGAATTGAGAAAAGGCAGCTGTGGTTGTTACAGTGTATGGGTGGGAAGAAATTCTGCTCGGACACTGGATTTGAATACATGCACGGCACAGACAGCCACGAAACGATCTTTATCCTTGACAACTTCGATGGAAGTCTTTTCCAACAGCTGAATAAGAACAGATGTCGCATAGTGGCTCCACCTGTCATCATAAAATGTGCTTTCAACAGTGAGGTATTCAGTGAAATGCACAGACGTTAAGCGAAAGTGCTTTTCCTTTACCTTCTTTGATTCTAATCTAAAGTATTAAACACTTCTTATACCAATGTTGGTGGAAAGTTGAGACAGTAGCAGTATTATATGAAGTGAAAGTTGATCTGGTTCTTAGATTGCCATCATATATGTGCTGAAACTAAAACTTCCTTCAACCTAGGAGTTTGTGACGTCTGAATGCATGTTGCATTATTACAAGGTCATGCGGTTGTGTGAATTGGAGGTGGATGCGCGTTATCTGCTAAATGGAAGTGCTATTAGGTATCCAAACATTTGAAAGCCAGTGAAAAGTATTGAATAGACTTTAAAATTTGATACCAGCTCTATGGATGCCAGCAGAATCAATATCTGTATCATAAGTAATTATAAATGATTACTCTTATCTTATTTGGCTATTGTCTGTTTTAGCCTCTGCCTTTGAAGTCACGTCCGCTGTACTGCTCTTTAATGGAGAACATCATTGTGTGCTTTGGTGGTTTTAAGATCAGAGACCAACTGGTAAGTGGATGTGCCTGTCTGTTAACATGTCTTCTGTGTTATTTACTTAAGGTTATTTATTATATTCAGATATTGCCATTATCCGTTGACAATACAATACAGTATCACAGTGTTTAGAGCTTATTATGCATTCACTTACCTGAAGTTGATAGCGCCAAGCAGTTGTATGTGAAGGACATGCCCCAGGTCCCTGTAAAGTAAACATTTCCGGGGAGGCTCGAACCCACACATTTCATATTACCAAGCAAGCGTTCAAACCAGTCTGATATGTGTCAAGTGAAGTATAGTTCCAGCTAGTACATTTGAGCCTTAATGTGGTTAACATTTATGCCACACAAGAGGATTAATGTTTGTAGAAATGAGATAAATGTTCATTACATCTGCAGCACCAAATGTGTAAAATTTGATGTTCCAGTAGCTGATTACGGCAGCGAAGTCGAGCTGCAAAAGTTCGATAAAGATTGTTTATTAAATCATTGCTGTCTTTATTTCTTGCTGAAATAACCTGCTAGAGTTGAATGAGTATTGATAAATGCTGGTGCACCATCAGTTAATGCCTTGTTCATTACAGTATTGTTGCTATGGAAGTTCTAATTTGAGATTAGCTTAGCATATAAGTGCTCTGATGTTGTGTATGCGACTCCTAGGTTTAACGTGTTGGTTGGTTTGAAACAAAATTTAATTTGTCTGCTTTTAAGTTTTTGAACGAGATTTGGAAATGTTCTTAATGCTCTGGTGTTTTCTAGGCGCGCATGGCAGACCTAGTTCATCGCATGGGAGGAAGCATTAGAAAGGAATTCAGTGCCAAAGTAACTCACCTTGTTGCCAACAGCACGAGTGGGGAAAAGTACCGGGTAAGTTTCTGGCTGATAACAACAATAAAAATAGAGAAACATACCAGATAAGTTTCTGGCAGTGGCGAAAATACTGGGTTGATTTCTGATCAGTTCCAGTAATGGAAATGCAACAAAATACTATGCACAGTTGGTTTCTGTCTAATGTCAACATAAAAGAGCTCAAGTTAGAACCCAGAAGAGTAAATGCTAATGGTTTTATATAGTGACTGTATGGCCTTGATCGTGCTCATTTTTTAATGAATTGATCCGGTGAGATCCTTCACCACTGCTGCCCATTTGAATGGTCGCCATGCCATTTAAGGTCCCCATGTACGGACTCTGCAGCAGAGTACACGGGTTCCTAGCAGATGCTGTATAAATATTCAGATACATGCAAACAGAGTATCAAAAGTAAACACTGCACCTGCACTTTGGTTTGAGCTAAAGTTTGAATTACTTTTTTCATATTGAATAAGTCTTTATTTCAAAGTTTGTAGGGCATTTGACGTGTTGGTGTGTGTTGCAGGCAGCCGTCAGTCTTGGCACTCACGTCATGTCAGAGGAGTGGATTCATCGAAGCTGGGAATTTCGATATGACGTCAACGTTTCAGCCACAGATGAACATCTGGTTAGATCGGCTTCTCTCAGTTCTTTGGCCTCTTGATAAATAAAGATGTGATGTCACCTGGTTTGTTAAGTAGCAATGGTAGTTTGGGAATAACAGTGAGAGCTAAAACGAAAAAGGGCTTCAGGTATTTAATGAAGGATTTTACATCACTGAGTGAAGTACACTTTTAGCCTTTCTTTTTTAAACTGTTTTAATTTATCATTTGACCGTTACCTATTGGTGACTGTGGTGCTTATTTAAGCACAGAAGTACTGGTAAGTCTAATAATTTATTTAATTCAGATATACTGGCCTCTGAGTGCCTGCTGATACAATTTTGTATCAACAGAAATACAAATTTCTGTGCTTTTGTGGCTTACTAGTTATTTTATCTTAACTAGTTTAATTTTAATTAATTTTATTTTATCTAGTTATTTTATCTTAGTCGCATCATTTTGCAAGACAGGATCAGTTTTGAAGTTAAGAATAATAAATGAAATAATAGCATTGTTGATCCTCTTGTACTTTCAGATGCAGTTCAAGCTGAATCCTTTCACATTTTCTCTGCTCAGCTTCTATGGATTTTCAAAAGAGGAGACTCGGCATATGGAGGAAGTCACAATATCAAATGGTATGGAAGGCTTGCACTTCAGTCCACTTATTTTGTTTTTAATGTTTTGCAAAAAACTTATGAATGCTTGCAAAAAGTTTATGCACTTCAAGCGTGCTGTAGCAGACCATTTTGAAAATAGCATAATAGATACTCTTCATAACACCAAAAAGAGTTTAAATGAAACAGCTCTTTCTGTACTTTACTGCAGAGCAGAAGTTTTAAACATTTTTTATATGAATTTTGTGAACTATTATTTAATATGTATACATTATTTGAATGATGATTTTTTATTTCAACCGAATTTTACCACACAGTAATGTATCTAAAAATTATATGGATGATTTTGTCTTTGCTAACAAATATATTAATATTCCCACCCAAATTAGTTAATATTGGTGTATATCTGGTAGTTGGACATGTGCTCAAAATGGACTAGGATATCCAGGCCATATTTTACTAAAATTTTGACATCACTAATAGTAGTTTATAGAATGATGATGATGTAGTGAGCTAGACAAGGCTTTAATCATGTGATCAGGCACTGCTTTTATACTTGCCTTTCATCCTGAATAGCACGGTTAAAATTAAAAATGCTAACTATGAAACGTCTTTACTCCAACGCTTCTAAAATACTTGTACAAAGTTAAGATGTACACCAGACCCTTCTTATAACTTGCGTCATTGTAACATGGGTTCTGATTTAACATAATTGGTTACATGGATCCCAGTTTTAGTTCAGTTATAACACAACGTCATTATAAATGTAAATGTACACATTTTTCTAAAGCGACCATTTGGCCTTGACCCTGCTCATTTTGCAATGAATTGTTTGGATGAGATCCTTCACCACTGCTGCATGTTTTTAAATGGGCTCTGAAATAAAGCCACTATCAGTATTATAAGTCAGTCCATGATATGACTTCTGAAAACGGGATTGTAAGAAGGTTCCAGTGTATGTAACTACCGTAGTGACTGAATTTAATAGTGTTGTGTTGGTTGTACATTTCATTGCCAGAGGGAATCTTACATTGTAGGTGGTACCATGGTGGATGTGGGAGCTCCAACTACGACCCATTTAGTAGTCAATGATCACTTGATTCGAAGTATTCCATTTGAAGTGTCCAGCAAGACCTACATTGTCAAGTCTGAGGTTGGTTATTCATCTCCTGACAGTTTTTAGAACTCTTCTTTTCCTTTTTGTTCTTTTCTCCAAATCAAGGCACAAAATGAGGTGTGACTTTTCTGTTGCTGATCACTGAGTTTCACGAACAGTTCTTAATTAATTCTTAATTAATTAAGAATTAATTAGTTAATTAATTAATTAGTTAAATTTTTGCTTGAATTTACTTGATGGTGGGCATGAAAGTTCGTTTTATTGCAGATGTTGCTTTTTTGTGCTGAGTCAGTTTTATGTCAACTCTGCCTTCTGAATTCTGATCTTGCATGATTTAAAATGACTTATTGGAATGCTATTTCTAAAGCAATTCTGCTTTTTTATTTATGACTTTTATTTCAGGTGGGGTAATGTTGATTCCATTTTATTTTGGTAACTAGGTTATGATACAGTATCAGCTGCTTATACTTGTATTCTTTTTCTGCTTTTTAGTTAGTTGATTCTGCTTATGTAAGATTTATTTTGTCATCAGAATTTTTCTGTTTTCACTGCTGAGGCATTTCATATGAGTAAAGTTATGTGCATTTTGTTGAAGTGGTTCTGGGCCAGCATTCAAATGGATGCTTGTGCTGACGAGAGCATATACCTTTTTGGGGAGTTGGAGGCAACACCAAACTCTCAGGGTGGCACGAAGACCCCAAAAACTCTGTCTGGTGGCTTTAAAACGAACAAACGCAAGCGCCTGCGGGAGAATCTGGCACATTTGGCTTCGGAGGGTGAGCTAGATGCTCCACTCTATAAACGATACTCGTCAGGGGTTGGTCGCAAATCACTCAGTGCCTCGTTCTTGGATGCGACTGCTGACACCTCTGCCCCACTTGCAGGTAACATCAAAGTATCACTTTTAATTGTTATGTGTTACTACGTGATGTTATGTGAGTACACGTGTAAAACAACTATGATACTGCTTTTGATGAAATTTGAAGGAGTAAGGATTAGTTCAGTAATATAATCTAATCTAATGACTTCTGTATCTTATGGAATTTGCGTTATAATGCACAGGACATGAATCGATGGTTGCTTCGAGTGAATCTGTAGTCAAATTATAATCCATTGGATAAGCGCGGTTGAAATCTGATGGGTGTTGTTCCGAAGATTGCCACAAATGAAGTGTAGGTAATCAGAGACCAGAATTTGCTTAGGAACAGAATAGCATTTGATCTTTATATCATGTATGACAGGTCCGTGTATAATAAAGTCAAATGATTGTTGATGCACAATACTGAGAATAAAGGAACTGTTTATTGTGTGTCATAATTGCTAAAGGCCTGGTGAAAACTGCATTAATAAGTTATCTCTGCGTTCATTACTCACTGTTGTCTGATTTGTTCCTAGAAGTCACAGTTCGTCAGAATCCAGTTTGTTCCCCCACCCCTGTGCCTTGCCCACAGAAAGAGGTGAAACTTACAGCAAGACAGCAGACTGTAATGGAGCTGTATCAGACGGAGAAAAATTATGTTGGAATATTACAGACAATCATAAAGGTTTGAGGACATCTTCTGTCTGATTAAATGTCAATATACTGTAAGATTAAATCCTAAGATGGGATTTTATGTTATAGTACTTGGATCAGACAGAGAGAGAGAGTATCGGACAAAGCAAAATTATGTTGGGATACGGTGCAGTCCCATTTGCAAGTAATTCCACTTAATGTGTGGTTGTGGGACAGATCCCGATGCTACAGGAACTTGCTGTGTAGCGCTACATAGTAGAATTTTTGTAAAGTCAATAAACATGCAGCATGTACGTATGTATGTATCACTAAATTTGTAAAGCGCCTTTTAAGTAACTCACAAAGGCGCTGCAGCATGGCCACCTAACGGTCTCTCAATAGGAATGTCTTGAGACAGGCAGAAAATGTTTCTTGAACTGTTGAACAGGCAAGGGATCGGATGTCTGGTGGAAGAGTGTTCCAGAGAGACGGCCCCACAGTTGAGAAGGCATGGCCTGCCCGAGCAGACATACGAGAACGGGGTACAATGAGTTGACCATGTGTCGCTGATCGTAGTCTCTGTCGACCAGGTTGATCAGCAACTGGCTTGATGAGCTCTTTGATATAATCTGGCGCTAAGCCAACGATCAGGGACCTGACCATGAGGGATATTTTGAACTGTATCCTCTTCTCAACTGGAAGCCAATGTAGGGTGTCTCGTATGTAATGTAATGTAACAAACACTTATATAGCGCTCTTCAAGTACCTCTCAACAGCGCTGTTGACACGGCTATCCTACCGATCTAAACAAGTGCGCTTTCAAGTTAACAGAGAATGAACATTGAGTTAAACTAAGTGGAAAAGTTCGAATGTAGGTGGAAATATGCGAGAATCTGGACGTACCAGCGACGAGCATCTCCTAGTATTCAGTCTTCTCATTATTTTTGACAGTCTGTAACAGCTGCTTGAACAGACGGCAACAGCTGCTGGCTGCAAGAGGCTTTAAGCCTTGTGGGGGGCAGTACAGTTCTAAAGCTGGTGAGCTTAATTTAGCCATTCTAGCAAAGAATTTTCTTAGTTATCATAAGTTACTGGTGTTATTTTCTGCTGAACGTGTAGGCATTCAAGGAGGAGATAGAGCGTTCCGATCAGCCAGGTGGACCAATTCTTGATGCTCAAGACTGCAAGGCCATCTTTGGTGGCATTCCATCCATTTGCAACCTCCACGTGAAGATTCGCGACCAGCTCAGTGAAATTACTAATCGATGGTCAGATGATATCTTGGTCGGATCTGTCTTCCTAAGACATGTACGTCTTTTCTGTTTTGAATCTGGGTTATGTCAACGTAGCAACTAAACTTTAACACATTATTGAGTGGTCTATGTGAGGTTTAGTGTGGTGTAATACCAAATGTATGTAGCTTGGCAAAATGTTATGCATGATTGCAGTTCAATACTGTTTATCATGCCTACCATCTCTGGTGATGTACTGCTACTTGGCTAGCCTACCATCTGTAGTAGTGTATGCCTGACAGGATAGCCTACCATCTCTGGTGGTGTACCTTTACAAGGATAGCATTCCATATCTAGTGGTGTACTTTGTCTTAGTGAACTGACCTTCTGGATATTGATCTGAATGCAGCTTGGTTTTGGTGAGCCACCATCACAAAAGAAGTTATTAATTAATAATACTCCTGCAAGGATGACCCACCAGTTGGCAAAATTGTCGTTAATACAGATCACAAAATGCAAATGTTGTGTATTTTATGACTTATGTTTTATGGTTACAGAATTAACACAATGTTGTCTTATTTTGTCATAGTGTATTGTATTGGTAGTGTATTGTTTTATACTGATTATGGTTTTATTATATCGGAGGTTTGTTATTATGTTGGAATTTTGTTTTCAGTGGCAAACATTTTATTTCTGTGATGCTTTTAGACGGATGAATTGACAAAACTGTACCCAAATTTCATCAACTATTTTGAGAAGACAAAAGAAGCAATCATTCGCTGCGATCGCTCAAAGCCTCGCTTTCATGCCTTTCTTCGAGTGAGCGTCTCTTGATTTCTTCGTAAAACCGTTGCTTCACAGTTAATTAATTTATCTCTAGGTTGATAAACTGGAGCTTAGCATAAGTTTTCCTTGTGTCTGTGAACTGCAGAGGATTGTCATTAATTGGCATCTAGGCATTTGTGTGTGTGTTTATCATTGAAGACTGTTTCTAGTCCATTGGGAGTGTCTTGAAAAAAAAATAGAAAACTGAACTGCTGTATGGAAATTTTGGTACTTTTGAATAGATACAATTCTGTGAAGTTTCTACTTTGTAACTGTTCCTGATAGAAGTACAATTGTCTGAAACATCTTATGGCATTTATACTTTAAATCTGGTTAAATCTTTAAAGTGTAGCCCAATGTCTGGTGTCTAATTATGTAAGCTGTCATTTGGGTATAGTGCAGTAATATCTCTGCATGATTTACATTTTTTTATTTATTCATTAGCTGTGTCAGAGTAAACCTGAGTGTGGTCGCCAGACATTGACAGAACTCCTGATTCGTCCTGTCCAGCGACTGCCAAGCATTACCCTGCTTCTTAAAGGTAGTGAACTGGATCAATTTTGAGCTATGAAATCAGTTTGAACATGGTGGACAAGTTGTTATCATGGCTGTGTAATGATGGGACGGCCTTTCGCCTCTTTGTAATGGGTTCAAGTCCTGGTTTGTTGTATGAAAATTTACAACTACAACACTGGACTTATTTTCACTGTGCATCAGCCAAATAGTGTGTACCGTGTGTATAATTGTACAGTGTGTATGCATGTTTGTGTGTATGTATGTTCCGGTACATACGTGTGTATCTGAACATTTATATAGTGCCTCTTTAGGAATCTCATGGAGGCTCTGGAACATGATCATCTCGCAGACCTAGTGATAAGTTGAAAATGTTTTCTGAGGTACTGGGTTAAAGTCTTGATTAACTAAGACCGTCTTTGAGGAATAGTGTAGCCGATTATGACATACAGTAAATACGCTTTCACTGTGGAAATTTTTTGTATTCCTTCTTGGTTTTGTGTGTGTTGCTTCAGCTTTGTTTATTTTGTTCGAAATGATAGACTGTGAATGTATCATACATGTTTCTTTTGAATATGCTATCTTGTGTGGTTGACTGACTTCACGTATTTTGGTAATTACTGCAAAAATGTTATTTTACAGATATCTTGAAACGAACAGAGCTTTCTGATCCAGACCACCACCAGCTTGAAACAGCCATTCACGCGCTTGAAGAAGTTATGACGTTAGTATGATTCAGAATGCTTTATTAGTGATGCGTCAGTGCAAGTTACAAGAAGTAGGCAGAAGTGGATGTTTTGGGGGTGTTTGGTTATAGTGCCTAAGACTGCAGAAAATTGATTGAGTTCAGATCTAGTGAGGCAGTTTGGTTGGCCTCAGTTATTTAAATCTTATTTTAAGGTTCAGAATGATGTAACAGCTGCAAAATTATGTTTCAGTGACTCGTATGGAAATATATTAGTGACCTTAGTGCCTAGGGCTAAGACTTGAATGTTTGCTACTAAAACAATGGTGTGAAAAATGCAGATAAATACAGATTAGACTTTTAATTGAAATATTTTGTAATCAACCGCAAGATAAACTTCTAGCAGAAGAAGCCTATCAACTTTTGGCATTCCTAGTGTGGTCTTCCTGAACTCAGAATGTAATTGTTTTACAATTGAGCTGATGTTGAAAAACCTATTTACTGAGTGCATGAGTGTTTTCTAGATAATTGGAACACTGCATTTGTTTGTTTGCTGTAATTGTATTTGTTTTAGACATATTAATGAAGACAAACGAAAGGCCGAGGGTCATCAGGTCATGTTCGAAATATTAAACGACATCGAAAATTGCCCGGTATTGACGACATTTTAGTCTGAAATTGATATTTCATTAAACATTATTAGTTACTTTTTATTTTGGTTTTATGAGAAAGGTGATGAGGATAGACTTATTTTGGGCTTTTGGTAAAATGCTAATTTATTCCAGTTTATGATACATTTTCATTCTGGAAATGGGATGGAATATAACTGTTGTTTGGTATTTTGATTTAACACTAGGTTTGTGATTTCAAGGTGAACAATGACAATTCCATTTATGATTTTATTCTTTGAATTGGTGCTATATAAATCTGTTTTGTTTTTGGTGTTGCCCGTTTTCTAGGCAAACATTCTTTCTGCGCATCGGTGTTTCATCCGAAAGGTGGATGCAGTTGAGGTGACTGAAGAGCTGTGTGGTAGAGGAGGTCATGTCACGCTGTTCGTCTTCTCAGACAGCCTAGAAGTATGTTTGGCTACGAACAAAAATCACTTACTAGGTCCTTCGGGTACTGTCTTTGCAGCCCGGTCCTTCGGGTACTGTCTTTGCAGCCCGGTCCTTCGGGTACTGTCTTTGCAGCCCGGTCCTTCGGGTACTGTCTTTGCAGCCCGGTCCTTCGGGTACTGTCTTTGCAGCCCGGTCCTTCGGGTACTGTCTTTGCAGCCCGGTCCTTCGGGTACTGTCTTTCCAGCCCTCTGAGTTGAATACAGCAGTACGTTGTAGATTTGTTAATGATGGGTAGTGTTATCCATCTGTAAAATGTTTTGATGTTCCTCTTAAAATGCAGGTTTCTATTCACTAACCAGGTTTGTGCAGGTGAAAAATTAAGTTTTTAGGTATGCTTTGGTAATCGTGCAAAATGTGGTAACATGAATGATACTGATCTTCATTGTTTAATGATTTTGTTTGAAAGTGTTTAAACAGCATATCATCTTATGGTATCAGATGCTAGTTAGGTATGTTTGATTTCTAAAGGTTAATCCAGTGGTGCAAACAGGTAGCCTTTGATGATACTCATGAATTAAAATTAATGCAGTTGTTAATTATTTGAAAATGTTATTTATAATTTGTTAGTTATAATTTATCTATAATTTGTAAATGATGTTTGCTGTTGTTTGATGATGTTAGATCTGCAAGCGACGTGCAAAGCTTCTCAATGGCAAAAGTCCCGGTGCTTTGGTTGGGTCCAGGATACCTACACAAAAGCCCTATAAACACCTCAGCTTTATCCAGTTCTCATGTGTAAAGAGGGTCGTAGACATCTGCGAGACACCAGGTCAGTCAGACTCTTCCCGGAGTGCTGTTTTGCCTCACTTTTCCAGTGTTGAGACCATTCAGTCTCTGCAATGGTCATTTAGCTCTGTTGCTTCTGGTCACTTTCTAGGACTTTTTTGTCTTTCGTCAGCTTCTGAAGAGCCATCCTCTTTTGCTAAGCTGTGCTTTTGAGTAGGCTTCTTAAGGTGCGGTTCATAAATCTTGTGCTTGTTAGGTTGTTATACATCTTTATTTGTAATGTAAAGCAGTTGAATGCTTGTAGGGTGTCGCCTCTTCAAAAAACTCAGTAGAGTGCATTTGCACTTTACTTGGAGCCTGAAGATTGGATCTGGTTATTTCATGTGTTAAATGTAAATGTACACGGTTTTATATAGCGACCATGTGGCCTCGACTCTGCTGTGTTAGGTAGTCGGTGGAAGTAAATTGGACTAATGGCTCTTGAAGAGACAGTCGTGTATCTAGTACGTTTTTGCCATTGATGATATTAGATGATCCGTTGGAGGTAAAAAAATTAATCTGTTTTATTGGCAAAGGATACATTAGAAACGACCTGAATCATTTGATAGATTTGGTACTATGAATTGTGTTACGTTGCCTATTTAAACAATTATACTTGGGAGTCATTTGTTTCTTTAGATTGTCGTAATGTCTTTGCACTCATAACAAAGAAGGTAGATGAGAAAGAAAAGTTGTACGCGTTTTCAATCGTTGATCAGACAACGGATAAGGAAGACGTCTTGACCTGCATCAGCAAAGCCGTCTGCACAACGATGTGTCGCACAGACTATGTACGAGTACTGCCCAAGTTTTTCTTGTATATTTGTAAATGTTACATGTGAAGTATTGCATTGGTGAATGCATGTGGCACATGTTACAGAGCAAACTGATTGCATAGCATTAAACAGTTTTTGGTGTTTAAAGAGCAGTGATGGGCATGCTGACTGTGAATGCAGAAGATAGGAGTTCAAATTCAGCCTTCCTAAGAATTTCTGTTTCTGAAGTTATCCATATTTAAATGAAAGATGCGAGGGTAAGAAGGCTGCTTACAACGTGCTATGGTGACTGAAGCAAATAAATTCACTGGCACTTCTTTCTAGTATCCACCTTTCAGTAGTCACAGCTAGAATGGATCTTATTGCTGTCTATTTTAAGTTCTACCAAAGTGACATTTACTTTTGAAGTCAAAGTTGCTTTTTAACAGTCCCTGAAAATAATGATGCTGATTTACTTTAACAGTTTAACATTTTTAACAGTCACATAAAAATTGATACTTATATATTTGTACAGCACATATAAATTTGGTAAATTCTAATGATGATAATCGTTTTACGACACTAAGGAATTGTATGTTAGATACATACTCAAGTTTACTTCAAACTACACTCTTGAGAGTCTTTAAAAGTGCTATATAAGTTGGTTACATTTGATTGCAGTGTTTACATTTCATTACGGTGTTTGCATTAAGCATTGTTTATTGTTTAGGAAACACTTTTAGCTGCCGTTGAGTCACAGGCGCTGAACCTTGATGCGAGTGACATATCCATCTCAAGCAACCGCACCCTAAGTCGTGCTGCCTCCAAGTGAGGAGAAATATAACTAAACATTATGTTGTATCTAGTTATTATTATAACTGATTTTAAGGGGCTTTTGAATGATACCTGTTCTTGATGTTCAGCCAGAATGATGTATATGGAATTTCAGCTACTGACATAAGGTGTGCCAGTTTGCGCTGGTTTTCCCCAATTAGAGAGTTAGTTATGTTTATTAGTTCACTCATCGTCATCTGTGGCTTGCCTCACTCTGGAGCATCGTGGTTTCCACAACACGCTGCCAGCCGTTTTATTCTGGGCCCATTTCCATGCTGTGTGAAGCCCGAAAATCAGCATGCACAGGTCGGACTTCACTATTGTCCAGGGTCCTTGTGTGATGAGGGCATCCGGCTGGTAAGACGGGTAAAGGTGTAAATGCAACTGGTAAGATGTAAATATATACATTTTTACCATTAGCTGCTTCTCTGTTCTAGTGGTTGCAGCTCTTGGTTTCAGCCAGCCTCATTCTGAACTGCAGTTTGCATCTTGGTTTCACGCACCAAGTGTATTATTGCACAGAAGTCATTAGATAATTTGAAATGGATTGTAAGCAATGGCATCTGAGTGTTACGTTATTGTAGTAAATTAAAAATTTGCCATAGTCAATTTAAGATAAGTCTGCATCTTAAGTTCTTGTAATTTTTGCATAGCATTTACTACCAATTAGTTAATCCCGACAATTACTTGCTTTTTTGCTAGATTAGGGAAGAAGGTGAGTCGCGTCTTCTCATTGAACAGGACCCCGAACCGCATGAAGCGTGCCATCTCAAGCGTGACAGCAATGATCAGCCCAATGAGGCGGGAGAGCAGCGTCTTCGGTCTGCCTCCTCCTCCTCCCACGACTCCAAGCAAAGGCACTCTGGCTTCTACTGGCACCACTGGAGGAGAATCCTGCGATGCCAGCGTAAGTAAGCCATCAGGCGATTTTCACTGAAGCTTTTGAACATTTAATGCTATTGAAATCTCAAAACATCTTTCTACCTTTTTGGTGGTGGTGGTGGTGGTGTTAATGGTGGTGGTGGTAATGGAGGCAGTGGTGTTAATGGTGGTGGTGGTGTCAATGGTGGTGGTGGTGTTAATGGTGGTGTTAATGGTGGTGATGGTGATGGCAGGAATTTGAACCCCAAACCTATGGTTTGACAGTCCATCTTGCTGACCACTAAACCACTGAGAGCACAATGTAAAGCATTCGACTAGGTGATTGGTATGTTTATACATGTATTCATAAAACGATACTTTTATGATGTTTGCATATGTTCTCGTTGGTATGCGATGGTGACAGGAGGAAGGGGACAAGTACTCGGAAATAGTGGATCAGCTTAGCATTGGGACACCAGCCATGCAGAGGCGCAGAGAGACACTGGCTGTGAGTATTTGAATATAAATGTAAATCTACACGTTTTTCTGTAGCCACCGTATGGCCTTGACCATGCTCATTTTTTGAATGAATGGATTGGGCGAGATCCTTCACCAGTGATGCCTATGGCACCACACCATTTAAGGTACCCATATGAATGGAATGTGACTGCAAGTGTTCTGAATTTGTTCTGTTAATTGTTGTGTTTTGTTTGATTATTATTCGTCCATTTCTGGAAACACTGTGTTTTAACTTTTGTGGCCATTCTTTCTGTTGGTGTCATTTTGCAAAAATCTACAAGTCCTTTAGCTCCATTATCATGAGAATTGACTTAGTAACGTTTTGAATTGTATTGGCCTTTTTACCATTAGAAGCACGGTTTTGGTTGTGTTAAATTGATAATAGCAGTTCTTTGTTTACCCGTAAAACCTACAAGAAAAGAATTATAGCATATTAATAATAATGATGTTGGGTTGCTGATACGCCCAGCCTATGGCCAGCTTGTGTTGGGCATGTACTAGTCATAACTTTTGACTGCAATTTATTTAATTTTATGTAGCTCTCAGATTTTGGGCTTTGTTTGGCAAAGCATGATATGCAAGTTGCAATAAAGGTATTACTGTATATGATTAATAAATTGAATGAAATTAAACACATATATTTGCTTTATATTGCAGGGCATAACATACACATTGCCAGGTGGTAAAACTCCACAGGTAGGTTGTTTGTAGTCATACATTTAGTTTTAACATCTATTTTAATGTTGTGGGTCATTATTTCATTTATGTGAAATCGAGAAATAATTTGAGCATTGAACTAAGTTCTCTTGACTAGCAAACTAGACCTCTGTTATTGGTGCAAACTGCTGCATTTTCTCATGTGTCCAAGCAAAAATTGTGTCGAAAAATTCAGCTGGAAATCTGACAAGAAAACTGCATGGAAATGTTTAATGGGATGAAAATGCTGACAATCATAGATGGGTGTATCTTATGACACACATTTCATATTAATGATTTAAAAGGCTTTGACTTACATAAACAGGCTTTTCAGTCCTTTGTATGTGATTTTATTTTTGCAGAAGGCTTCAGAGCCCAACAATGACGCGGTTTTTGCAACTCCGAGGCCAGTGGGAAGACGTCACAGCCCTGCTCGTCACACACCACATCGAGCACCGATCCACCGAGACTTTCCTTCAACACAGTCACTCGATTTCGTATGTACCAACTCTTTACCCTTTCTATTAATGTAGTTACTAAATTTGCTGAGAGATTTGAACAATTATAACTTTTCCAAACATAGTCAAATGATTTCAGAGGACTAGAGTTTTACTATTAATACTGCTGGTATCGGTAGTCTCTCAAAATTGCAACTTAAATAATTAAATGATTCCACAGTCTATTGGCAGCGAAATCCAAGGCTGTGGACCAGCAGCTGAGAAGGCCCAAGACCCCAATACAGTTTGGTTATGGGGCATAGCAAGAGTCACATTAATTGAGTGCAATATTTAATTGCAATATTGCAACGAAGGATGAGCATGGGACATAGATAGGTCGGCTGGTTTAAATGTAGTACTTTGTGATAAATTTACAAGAAAAGTATACACTGTTGCCATAAAAATGGCTTGCACCAAGCTGTTAAAATTTGTGGAAGGTCTGCCAAGTTTTGAAGAGTTAAAACAGCTCACTGAATAATTAGTTTTAATTTTAATTGGTTTTACAGTTGGATCTTCATGCACTGCTGATCACTCTTTTTGCTTATGAATCAGTTCAGTGATGCTGAAGGAATTCCATTTTATTCCAAGTGAATTGTATTTATTGAAACATAGCTTTTTGAAGGAAAATCCAGTTTAATATTCCACTAAATTACCTGTATTTATTGAAAATTTGTTGCTTTATGAAAGGAGCTTCTGGTTTAATTGAATCATGTTGAACTGAAAAAATGTTGCTTTGTTGTCTAGGATTCGTCATCCCTGTTGTCCCGTTCATCATCTATCATGAGCTGCATCTCCAAGAACTCAGAACTAGACCATTAGAGTGTTCATTATGTTATGTTTGAAGAAGCTTTGTTCCTTTGCCGTCAGTTATTCAATTTCTATGCAGGATAAAACTGTATTGGAATGTTGCATAAGTGATCTCGCGTTTTGTGTCGTTTTGGGGATGAAAGACAGAAACTTGAGAGCTTTTGCAAACAGTTTTAAGGATCTAACACAAATTGTGTTTCTTCCTGTTTGTTTGTCTATCATGCGCCTTAAAAACTGATCTAGGTTGTTTCTCTTCATCTTAATACATTGCATTTCAGCCGTTTCGTATTAATTGTTACATTGTGTTAAAGATGTTTAAAACAGTTGAAAAACAAAAACAGTTCAGTTACTTTGGGCAGGACTTTGTTCTGTGGCCATGTTGCGTTTATTAATTGTATTTCATTATTTGACAATGACTAGGCAGTGATGACAGTTGTTGCTAGAGCTTTTTGTTAAAGTCAGTTGTGCATTGTGGTCCATTGGATTCTTGCACATTCTTCTGAATTTAGGCCATGAATGTGTGCATAATTTTCTTTTTAATATTCAGACACTGACCAAGGCTGAGACCGAACGTTCGAAGACATCTCAGCTGTCTGCTGTTGTGTCACTGAAATTCCCCTAAGGTCAGCCCTGGCCTTAGGGAAAGGTCAGCAAGTCAACTGCCTAAGGCCTCGTGCCCTATATCGTAATCCCGAGATTTCTACAGCGCCCAACGAAAGCTGCGCCGTGGGGACCAGCTTATTCACAGGCGCTCAGTCAAAACAAAATCGATAGGCAAAAGGGTTAGGTTCCAGGTCAAGATCCAAACGTCAGACGGAGAGACATCGTGGCAGCTACGGGGGATGGTGTTTGGGGTTGGAGAGGAGAGAGGGATAAGAGGAAGAAAGGGTGTGCCTAAGGCCTCGTGCCCTATATTAGAACCTGACCCTTTGGGCCTTAAATGATGATACAGTATTCAGGTTCTGGTCTTCTGACAGGATGAAGACTGTATCCTACACATGTTTGTTTTGTGGATGATAACGGACCGGATCCGTTTACCTTCAAAGCGACCATCGATTCCCGAGCGGCACTGTCAAAGGGGCGGCAAAATTAACATTTAAAGACAATTCTTTCATCTGCACTCAAATTTCAACGGTGATCACATAAAAGACAATGACAGCCTATGTCCCAAAAGATCCAAAGGTTTACTGTACACATTGAGGTTGAACTGACCCAGTCTTTCTGTCAGTCTGTCTGTCTGTCTGTCTGTCTCTGAATCCACACACCCAGTATCATTACTAATTAGTAGCTTATATTACGCGCCGGTGTCTAGGTATGGCGGACCAAAGCACAGGAGGTCATGTGTATGAAGTAACAGCGACTTAGATTCTTATTCTCAATTGATACTAATTCTTAATATTATAATAACGACGTCACAGAAGTATGAATATTAGATTAGATCATGACAGAGTTAAGAAACGCAGAGACATAATAATTATAAGTCTGAGTTTTTTTACTGAGAAAAAATAACAGGAAAATTTGTCGTCATTTGGCGATTATTTTATGCAAGAATAGGGTAACTTTTCGCACGGCTTAACTCGTAGTTCATACGCAAAGTGGAAATAACTTTTACGTTATTAACAAATCACATCGGCTAATGTCTTGTCGTTCCAACGGAATAACGGGAAGGATCTCACCCGATAAATTCATTGCAAAATGAGCAGGGTCGAGGCCATACGGTCGCTATATAAAACTTAAACATTTACATTTTTACATTTCACTTCTCCGAGAAACCCGATACACTTATGGAACACAACATCTAGGCATGAAACGATCGGAGTTTACAGGGAGCGATTGGCTCCCATCGTCTTGGTAGGCCTACATAGACGTCATTAAATAAATAATTGAACATAGCGTCTTACCGGGACATTCAGACTTACACCAGGAATCGCGTACATATATAACTGTAAATTAACAACAACGAGGATTTCAGTTGTAACTGTTCAAGTTTACGCTTCGCAGTTCGTAATGTATCAGCGCGTGTATGTTCAGAGTACGCGCAGAGTACTCTACAAGCGATAAGGGAACACGCTACACGGGTCGAATCGACCTGCGTTATTTCAGCCGCTCGGGGAATGCTCCGAGTGGACGGTGAACCTATTCAATAAATTATCGTGAAGCCAACTCTCTTGTTTGAACTGTCGCTATCGCGTGCAGATAGCGCAAGAGCTCGGTCGAAGTCAACGCCTCCATCGCACTCAGTGCCTGCATCCACACTTGGTAACAGCCAAGACTGGGATGTCGCTGAGATGGATCGTTTGTTGGTCGTCAAACATTAAAGCTTTCAGTGATTTCCACTTGATCGGTTGACAGCAGCCGTCACCGTCGCTTCCGTTCTGCAGAATAGAAAACCAACATTCTCTGCGTCTTCAACGTGCAGCATTTAAATAGCGCTGGCTCAGTGGGAGAAAAAGCATTGTTAAGTTTTAAGCATTGAAAAAGTTTTGTTAACAGCTGCGCTGTTCTTTAGCCGATTGCGGTGAGGCAACCTAAAGTTCGCCTTCGCGATGATGATGGTGATGAAGATGATGATGATGAAGAAGATGATGATGAAGATGATGATGCTTAAGATGCTGATGATGATGAAGAATAAGATGGTAATGGTGGTGGTGGTGATGATGATGACGATGATGATGCTGATGACGATGATGATGACGATGATGATGATAACTTTCTACCAGAGGTTGAGTGATGTTGGCTGACGATGAGTGGCATCGATGGCAAGTGCCTTTGCAGACGTTGGACTGGAAACTCTTTGGAGCGATTATGCGGTCTTTCCATTTCCCTTTCAGTTCTGCAAAGCACAAGAGCTCCATCTATATTGCGACTCAAACATCAATGGAACACAGCTTTAGTAGCAGCGCTTTTGTGGGGTGCTCAAAAGGCGCCACATGAAGTTTCTAAAGATATACATACATACAGGCATGAATGCTTACATATAGGCCTACATTCATGCATACCTACATGCCTTCCCATTTCTCTCGGCTTAAACACAACTCATCCTAGCCCCTCTCCCCTCCTCTCTCTGGTCCTCTGGCAACCGGACTTGGCTTTTGACATGGCATCTTTGGACAACCCCACGGGCTTGACGCAGCGCTCATGAATAAGCTGGTGCCAGGTGCATGGCTTTAAAGCAGCTGTCTAGAAATTTCAAATTTACAATTACAATTTAAGTAGCGCTTTAGAAATGTGAAGTTTACGGCTACGATTACGACATGTCTGTACCATACATACAGGTAAGCAAAGTGATGTGAGGTCACGGGCGACAGTTTTGCTGGTAGGTTGAAAATAGGATAAAATAAAAGAAAATGAATGGGTCCGCCCTGCATGGACAGGATCTGGATTCATTCAGGCTTAGAAAGGGCTTAAAACGTTTCTATTTAAATTATCGTGTGACTGTACTTAATTTTCTATTGTCGCTTGAACTCATGTACAGCGCCTTTTTCTTCGGCTTCGGCCGTGTTACAGCGCTATAGAAATTGTCATTATAATTATAATAATTATAATTATTACTATTATTATTATTATTGTTATTATTATTATTATTATTATTACCGCTGAGGTTCATTAGAACTGGGATCATTGTGCAGGCGTTCATTTTATTCGCTAGGTGGCGCACGATTCGCTTTGCCGTACTTTGAGGAGCCTTGGCCATAACGACCTGGAGATGCGGAATGCTGGCAGCAGCAGCAGCAGCAGTCGAGTCGTTAGCAACCAGCAGTCGACTTCTGCTGCGGAGGTTGAAGCCTTCGACGTTCTGCCCTCTGTCGCCAGTCGGATGCGTCGTCACAGCCACGTCTTCAATACAAACAAATGTAAAGATAGAAACTGAAAACAACCACGCACGCACACACACACACACACACATGCACAAGCACACACATGCACGCACAAGCACACACACACACATCTACACATGCACGCACACACACATGCACAAGCACACGCACAAGCACATGCACGCAAACTCTCACGCACGCACGCACATAGACTGACCAATAATCAATGATCGATAGATCCATTAATCAAATTATTTATGTATTTATTTATTTATTTAATATTGTTTACTTATGTATGTATGTGTGTATTTATTTATTTATCATACAGATTGACAGTGTGACATACGATTCCTGGAAAGACTGCAGTTGAACTGGTGGAAAACGTCAAATGGATTGACTGTCTCGTTCTTTCCGTTGACGATCGTCAGCTGGAGACCGAGGTTCTTGCGGGAAGTTTTCAGCCACTCCTCGACGACCTTGAGAATGTTAACCCTGACCCATTGCGTCGTGTTGCGCGGATCCAGTTCGAAGTACTTGAACGCCTTCTTCACCTCTAGAAGCAACAGAAGCTATCGATTTTATTATTAGTCGCCACAGAAGACTCGAACCCAAGAGTATCTTCCGATTGGTCAAGCATCGCATGCTAGGGGCCTATTTACGAATAGGTATGCATATATACACATAGGAAGTAATGTAGTTAAAAACTTATAGTTAAACTACTTATAAGTAGTTGGATAGTAGTTAACTATTTTTTAAAAAAGTAGTTTTAACTAGTATGTGAACGTGTAGTATTTTTCCGCTGTTGAGTCAGCCGGTTTTAAGGGTGCGTATGTATCGGAAATTTCCATGACGTCTTCGATGAGTCATTGGGTTGTTGACTTGTTTGTGCACGCATTGATCACGTGTTTGTGTTACTTGCGTCCAGCTGACTCGCGGTGATCACATGCCTCGAATTTCCGGGTGAATCTTACTGCCACGCATCGAGAGCATGGTGGAGCGTTGGTGTGACGTCAGCTGGTGCGTATTTCATCACGTGGGGCTCGCTGCAAAATCTTTTGGCGCTCTTCTGAAAGGGGAACGACTGAACTGATCTGCCGTCATGCTGCTTTAGAGTAGTTAGCTTTCATCCGTGTGTATATAGATTATAATTCCGCCCTAAATATATAGCTCTATACATTTAAGCGACTTTCTGTGCTTTCGTGTTTGAATGAGTGACTGAATGACTAACTGATCGATGAATCAATGCGTAAAACCAATCATTTGAAACAATAAATCAATGAAGAAAGGAAGGAAAAACTAAAGAAAACGGAAGGAAGAGAGGAAGAAAGAAAGGAGGAAGAAAGAAAGGAAGAAAGAAAGAAAGGTTGAACGATTCAATGAAGAAGGCAGGAGAAGGAAAGAAGAAAAGCGAAGGAATTAGTATAAGATTAATATTAGCATTTATTAAGTATTTAACATCAGTACAGAAGTCTGTAATTGTCTGTCTTACGGCCTACCTCCCTTAGGCATATTGTAGACTTGTATTCTGACTTTCCATTTCGTCTCGTGATCGTCGGCTGCGTTCACGCGTTTGCCTTTGAACTTCCGCTTGTGAGATGCGTCCAAATTTCCGTTAACCAAAACGGCTTCTGTTAATTAATTTGAAGAGAATCGGTTAATTCACATAAATAGGCTTCAGTTAATTACGTTTAATCGGCTTATTCACATAAATAGGCTTCAGTTAATTACGTTTAATCGGCTTCTTCATGCACACACTGCTTCACGTCATCATCTTCTTATTTAGGGCCTATAGTCATTGGCAAATTGGGCCTATATAGTGGAGCTATACTAGAAAAACATATAATAAAAGTAACATTGTAATAATTATTAATATTATTATTACTAATATTATTATTAAAATTAATAATATTAATAACAATAATTTTGATACGTTTCCGTTACAGAAATTTGTAGACCTATTGTCTCTGGATTTTTCTGTCATTAGGGGTTACACTTACCTCAGGTAACTAATAATAATAATAATAATAATAATAATAATAATAATAATAATAATGTACTCCTAACCTGATTTTTGGTGCCTGAGGGATCATTTCTAACTCGGGTAAAAAACAAAAAATAATACAAGGCAAAAGTAATAATATAGCCATCCCAGAACAGTACTCACTCTAATTTTTGTAATGCTCAGCGATCATAATTATCTACCTAGGGTAAAATAATAATCATACATTTTATTCTCTTCTGATTGAGTTTAAGTAATCGTTGGATGCTGAACACCTTAGAAAAATACTAACGATACTCTGTCCTTCCCTGGTTTGTCCTATCCTGGTTTGTCCTACTCTGGTTTGTCCTTCCCTGGTTTGTCCTACCCTGGTTTGTCCTACCCTGGTTTGTCCTGTCCTGGTTTGTCCTACCCTGGTTTGTTCTACTCTGGTTTGTCCTTCCCTGGTTTGTCCTACCCTGGTTTCTCCAACCCTGGTTTGTCCTACCATTGTTTGTCCTGTCCTGGTTTGTCCTACCCTGTTTTGTCCTATCCTGGTTTGTCCTACCATGGTTGCATACCTCTTCGGAGATTTATCAGCAGCTATTCAGATATTAACGAAGCTTAATTTTGTAACAGTTGAACTTAGATGAAATTATGAAGAGTATGTGATTGGTCCAATACTCGATGTTTTTCTTGCCAGATGTAGAACGGCTGATTTGACGTTGATGACTGGCGTTCTTAGTGTTCTTTCGGGCGAAATGATGCTGAAGAACAGACGGAACGCCTTGTTCTTGGCCATCGTCGGCGAAGGACCTTGATTCAAGCAAACAGTCTATTACAACAGCCTTGCGTGCGTTACCCGGTTGTATATAGTTATGCGATGGTGATGAATGCTTGAAGAACCGCTGGCGATATCTAGCGAATGATATGATAGCGAAAAGGGTTGTTTCAAAACGACGTATAGAAGACTTGGAATTCTTGAAGTTGATCGAAATTGACATGACAGGATAACTGAGGCAGTTTTGATAATTTCTTTCATGGCCCGTAACTGTGCGATTGTGCATAAGACGATGGTCTTAAATGATAAACACTCAACTGCTACGTCATTATAGACTTATCTAAGGGTCATAATGACTGTGTCATAATTACAACACGTCATAACTATTGAGCGTCATAATGACTGAGTGTCATAATTACAACGCCTCATAACTACTGAGCGTCATAATGACTGAGCGTCATAATTACAACGCCTCATAACTATTGAGCGTCATAATTGCTTAGCATCGTTACTACTACTGAACACCACAATTACTTGGCGTCACAATTCCTTAGCGTCATTACTACTGAACGTCACTACTACGTAGTGTCACAGTTACTTAGCGTCATAATTATCCAGCGCCATAATGACTGGGTCATAATTACATGTCGGAAAAAGCGTGATGATTCTTCTGATGTTGGGGTCCTTGTTGAGTTCATCCTCGTATTTCTCATCGAAGCTTTTCTTGATCGATTCCGCTTCTTTCGCCGATAGAGCGGCGCCGCTGTTCTCGGCAACATGAGTTCGATTTCTCGGTCCCATCATATCATTCAGCTGGATCAGAGTCTCAAGGATCCTCCACTGCCTCTTCCTACTCGCGCAGAAATCACACAAGATCTTTTAAGCACATGTGACTGACCTACTGACGGTGTGCGTCTCTTCTGCATACCGTAATTGTAATTTTTGTAATTTGAGATTTATAAAGCCCCGCTTAGAGGATAAACTCAACAGAGGTGCTTCCGACCCGAAAAAGTAAAATCAGTGTTAAACAGTACAGTCTTCAGGCCCCTGCGGAACACTGAGAGGGGGAGAGAAAGTAGCTCAAGTCGCAATTCTCGAGGGAGACGATTCCAGCTTGTGGGACCAACATAGGCAAAGCTTCTGGACTGGGCCGCAGTGGTTCGCATGCAAGGGACAAACAGGAGATGTATCAAGACACTGTACAATACATGTATTCGACCATACTTAGAATAATGTATCCAGGTTTGGAGTCCCCATTACAAAAAAGACGTCGAATGCCTGGAAAAAGTACAAAAGAGCTACTAAACTCATCAGAAGTCGGGCTAGGATGTCATTTGAACAAAGGCTTCAAAAGCTGGATTTATTTCCCTTAGAAAGAAAAAGATTGAGAGGTGACCTTATTGAGACCTACAAAATTTTACATGGACTCGAGAATATAGCCGAGCAAACCTTCTTCCAGATGGCAGCAAGGGGACATTTAAGAGGACACAGTCTGAAACTTTATCGCAAGAGGGTGCGATTGGACATTTGAAAATTCTTCTTCAGCCAGAGGATTGTAGAGCACTGGAACGGGCTACCAGAAGAAGTAATATCTGCACCAAGCCTGAACAGTTTCAAAAAAGAGCTTGACAGTAGTTAGGCGACCACAGATTTCTCCTCCTCCTCCTCCTTCTCCTCCTCCTCCTCTGTCACTCCTCTTGGCAGTTGGATGGAGAGAGATATAGGCACTAAAGCCAATATAGCTTACTTAGCCTATTAACTGTACTGTAACTGCATCGAACTCCATATACGGTTTTCTTGCATAAGGATGTCAATGTAAATGTCCATGTTTTTCTTTAGCGACCCTATGGCCTTCACTCTTCGCATTTTAATAAATTTATGGGGCGAGATCCACACATGGACCAGGACGGGCGAGGCGGATCTTTGGCCACTGAACCTTGGGCTGCATGCAGGTTGCAGGCGAGCTCAGGACCGGACGGAATGCAGAGAATCGTGGAAAAGGCAACGCTTCAGAGAGGGTCACGCTATTGACGATGATGTTGATGATGATGACGACGACGACAATGATGATATTGATGATGATGATGATGACGACGACGATATTGATGATGATGATATTGATGACGATGATGATGTGGATGATGACGATGATGATGATAACGATGATGATGATGATGACGACGACGATGATGATATTGATGACGATGATGATGATAATGGATGATGATGATGGTGGTGTTGATGATGATGGTGATGATGATGGTGATGATGATGGTGATGATGATGATGTTGATGATGCCAGTTATCTAGATACTTAATGAAGCACCTTTTCAGTACCTCACATGAGAGTGAGGTATCGAAAGGACGAACACTTCTCAAAGTCTTATTGTCTGCATGCACAATTAGTCATCCAGAAGGAGATGCTAAAATTTAAGAGCTATATAAATAGTATGAGATGTATAAAAGGCCAGCTAAACTCTTCGTCCCCAATTCTCTGGATTGCAACAATATTTTTTTCTGGATGTTTTCTTGAAGCCCCAATCCATCATTTTTTTACAGGCCTTTGCCTCGTATTTACCTCCTCTGTGGTATATTAATATGGTATGTAATGGAAATAGGTACTTCAAAGATAATTACTGATTAGACATACTAAGTCTGTCAGACCTGTGTATAATATATTTATTAACAGACCTACACAGTTAAATAGGATAATGAAGTTCTACATATTAATTATTAATTAATTAAAAACTTCCATAGCGCCGGTATCTAATGCACAAGGCATCAACCGATGGCGCACCAAAACTAAGCCGCAATGAGGTCATACATATATGGTCTATGTATGTATGTATGTATGTATGTATGTATGTATGTATGTATGCCTCAGTATAATCGATTTATAAACAGGCCTATGTAATTATATGATATAAATCTGTATAAAAATACCTTGTATACGAATGCAGGCCTGAGTTTAATTCATTTATATACCGTCTAATGCAATTATATGTGAGATAAATGTAATTATATATGATAACTTAATTGTACAATAATTGCGTTATACATGCGTTATATATTCAAAGGCATCGGTATGTATAAACACCAGTTTTCAAGTGGTTTGTTTATCACCTTACCGAATTATGTATAGGCCTACTTTTAGAAAACGGGCGAGGTACACAAAAAAGATGACGCAGTGAAGGACAGGCAGGCATAGAGAAGTACACAGAGAGACAGAGAAAGAGACAGAGAGAGACGCACACTCGGCGTGCCAAACGACTGAATAGTGGTCCGGAACGACGAAGATATATTACTCCTAGATAATTCTTTTGCGCAGGTAAACACGATCCTCTGCCGCCATATATATGCTCTTTGGATGCGGTGCATCGACTCCACCTCTCCACTAACAGGTGGCGCAAGCGGTGACAACTAATGACCTATAAGGGTGTTGCATTATCTGACTGCCTGCCCTTCAAAGCCTCCTCTTCCTCCTCTTCCTTTTCCTCGTCTTCCTACTCCTCTTCTATCTCCTCCTCTTTCCGCATACCATACCCTGGAATTCTTCTTCTCAAATACCTGTTCCCGTATACCTGTTCACACATACCTGTACCTGCTTACACAAACAGAGGCGTAGCCATGTGTTTTGTTCAGGGTCGACTGGCCCAACAATTTCCTTATCCCTACCCCGCAGGAGGAACGGTTCACTTACTTTATATATGCAGCAAAGACTATAGGATGTCTGGTAAATGTAAATGTATAGGTTTTATATAGCGACCGTACGGCCTCGACTCTGGTCATTTTGCAGTAAATTTATCGGGCGAGATCCTTCAGCACAGCTGCCTGACTCCTGGACCTTGACCTGGAATCGAAAACTTTCTGCCCATCGCTTTTGTTTTGACTGAGCGCCTGTTAATAAGCTGGTTCCAGCAACTTGGCTTCGTCTGGGAGCTGCAGAAATCTCGAGATTACGATTACCGCTGCCAGTTTTGAAATGGGTATCCGCACTCCGTCATCGGATTTGAGTAAATCTCGCCGCTGGTAGCCGGTGAAACTTTTCTGGTTACCCTGCCATGGCTTGGATAGAGTTATCGTGCCATGGCTTGAGGTTTCCGAGTCCTAGCTTGTGGTTACCGTGCCATGGCTTGGATACGTTTTGTACACGCTTTTCTATAGCAAGCGTATGGCCTCGACTCTGCTCACTTTTCAATGAATTAATCGGGTGAGATCCATGACCACCACTCCCGTTTGAATGAGCACCACAGTGTTTACAGACATCTTGTTGCTGCCACAGCCGTTACGACCTTTCCAAATAGTTCTTTGCTATTCACTGAGGGTTAACGAAATTGGCGAATAAATAGCGTCGGTAAAAAGCGATTAAAATGTGTCTAAGCACAACCTAATATTTGTAAAGTGTACATGTAAATGTACACGTTTTTCTATAGCGACCTTATGGCATCGACCCTGTTCATTTTTCAATGAATTAATCGGGTGAGGTCCTTTACCACCGTTCCCAGTTTGAATGGGTTCCAAGCCATTTAAGGTTTCTGTGCACTGACCGTGTAGCCCGCCCGAGATTCAAATCTCGGAATTAAGCCACAACTGGGACGCGAACCGGTATCCTCACGCTCACAGGCGCCTTGACGTTAGCGTGTAGCTAATCAGGCCAGCATAGAGTTAGCGTGCCATGGTTTGGCGTTACCCCGTCCTAGCTTGTGTACCCTGTCATGGGTTGGGGGGGACCTCAGTCATAATTTGCATATGCGACGCAGACGAATTTTCTGCGTGTTGATTGCTCCATATGTAAACAACGAGATCGTTTACTTGTTTCTGAGTTAATTCTGTGTTTATCAAAACGTCCGTGCATACGCCCCCATGCGGCAGAAAGTCGGTCAATTGTCCTTTTGTCAGCTACGCGTGTGTCTCAAATTGCAACCACTTCTTCACTGCACCCATGCAAAAACCCACATCCATACGTTCATACATTCATATATACATACATACACACATACATACATACACATACATACACAGATACATACACATATACATACAGTACATACACACATACACACATACATGCATACATATATAAATATACATATGCATACATACACGCATGCATAAACATATATGCATACATAGATGCATGCATGCATACATGAATGAACACATATACATACATACACGTATGTACGTATGCACATCCATCTATCTATCTATTCATACATACATACTAACACATATACATACTTGTATACATACATACATACATACAGGTATTGATGCAAACATACCTTATTATATACATTCATGAATACAGACATTCATCCATACATGCATGCATACATATATACATATATACATGCACACGCACATACAAAGACCTACGAACGTGTGATGCGTTACACTTAGCAAACTTAAATTTCGCCTTAGAATTGTTTTATCAATACACTGCACCTGCGCCCCCCTCTCTCAACTCCACTACCCCTCGCCCCCCTTCTTTCGTTAAAGCACGTGCATCTTAACCGTTCAGCCAAATCGAATTAGTGAGTTGGTTGTCAGTGGTGGCGATAAATTTAACTTTTATTGCATAAGTAAAGCTCAGTTATTTTCCATTAATAACCAAAATAAAGTTCAGCCTGGTTCGACCTTGTCAACTTACATCTACAGACAGACTAAACATATAATAAAGAGTGCTCATTTGTGCCCTCTATCGAACAGGCTAAAAGGTTCTTTACTGTTGCCGCCATCTGTTGAATAACTGTAATAATCCTTATAATGTCCAACAGGTGGAGCAGTAAGTATTACATGCTGTTCCGCCATGCATAAGCAGCTCAAGCAAATGTTTTTTCAACCTATCTCAAATCGTACATGTCTAAACATCCGTTGAAACCCATGTTTTTAAGGTTCTAAAATGACGCTACATAAATATACTTAAACAGACATAATCTTTCGGTCAGAAAAAAGCGAACGACCCTTTACATCCAGAAATCTCTCTGCTTTACAACATTGTTTAGAAGGACTTCCTGGCGTCGGTAGTGCCACCACGAGATGGAAAATATTCACAGCCGACCAAATTTACACGGATTTACAACTACTTTCCAGACAGCAAGGACGTTTTTGGAGTTTTTATAAGTCTGCTTCTCGAAGGAAAAAAGCACAGGAGAGCAAAACAACAAATAAACGACCGACCGAAGGACGTCTACAGCCTCTATCCAACGCCATTAACCAAACATCACACAACCATTAGCCTACACATGTTCTTAAAAGGCGCTATATAAATATCCAGATACATACATACATTCATAAATACATACATGCATATAGGCATAAATACAGCCATACATACATAGCCAGATACACAGATACATACATACATACATACACCCATATACACATACATACATACACCCATATACACATACATACATACACCCATATATACATACATACATCCATACATACATACATACACCCATATATACAAACATATATACACCCATATATACATAGATACATACACCCATATATACATACATACATCCGTCCATACATACATACATACATACACACACCCATATACACATGCATACATATACATACATACATACATACATGCATGCATACATACACCCATATATACATACATACATACACCTATATATACATACATACATAAACCCATATACACATACATACATACACCCATATACAGATACATATTCATACATACATACATACATATATACATACATACATATACATAGATACACACAAATATACATACATACATACATACATACACCCATTTATACATACATGCATACATACACCCATATATATACATGCATACATACATACATGCATACATACATACATGCATACATACATACATACACACATGCATGCATAAATACATACATACATAAATACATACATGCATCTAGACATACATGCATACATAATTACATACATACATACAAACATACATACATATATACATACATACATGTCTCTCAGAGCAAAAGAAGATATACGAGTTTTTCTCTGTGAGGCCGTTTTATTGGGCCTATTTCTTTATTTCTGCATTTATGAAGCGCCACTGTCTAACGAAAAAGCATCACCCGATGATGCTAAGCAGTTGTGTGTGAATGACTTGTTCATAGCTGGTTTGGCACGGTAGCTGATTGGATTGAGCGATAGCCTTGCAACGCGAGGTGTGCGGCTTCAAGTTCCCTCTGAGACAGTTAGTGTGTTATTGTAGGAATTACCGTCTCAAGCGAAACTTGAACCCGCATACTCAGCATTGCGAGGCTATCGCTCAAACCAATCAGCTACCGTGCCGAACAAGTTTTTTGCCAATAGGCCTACTGTGTAGAGTTTTCTATTTTGAAACACAGCAGCTGAAGCGAAGCTCTTATCGTTTCTAAGACTGATTAGAAACTATGATTTTTCCCATGACGTAGGCCGAACCTACAGGCTATATGGTGCGCAATGATTTCTGGCGAAGTTGCAGTTTTTTAAACCAATTTTAGAACAGCATATTTTAAAATAATTCTTTTAACAATAATAATGCTTATTCATACTTTTCACTTTTATATACAGCTTGCCAACAAACACAGTTGCATTTCTTAAATTGCGCATTTTGGCTTCGAAAAGCAATAATAAAATAAGTTATGCTACTGAGTGGGACGCGGTGATGTAGTGGTATGATATGGGCCTCGTAACTGGAGGATCGAGGGTTCGAATCTGCTTCAAGCCACTGCGTAGCGACCTTGCACAAGTTGCTGACCTACAATTATCTGTGAGGAAGGCAAAGGGGAACCGACTCATTCATTTCATCCTCGGGTGGCATAAAAAGCCAATGGACCTGCCTTCGGGTAGAGAACTCATCATCAACATACTACTGAATAATCGCGCATTATGTATGCATGCATTTGTGTGATACGGTAGCCGACTGGTGAACTGCAAATACACTCACAAGCGCTTATACATGACCATGCAGGGAACATCAATAAATAATAATAATAATAATAATAATAATAATAATAATAATAATAATAATAATAATAATTATTATTATTATTATTATTATTATTATAACAACAATAACAATAACATAATAATAATAACAATAATATACTAATAATAATAATAATAATAATAATAATAATAATAATAATAATAATAATAATAATAATAATAGCAACAACAACAGCAACAATTGTAATAACAACAACAACAATAATAACACTAATAATAATAATAATAATAATAATAATAATAATAATAATAATAATAATAATAATAATAATAATAATAATAATAATAATAGTAACAGCAACAACAACAGCAACAATTGGGATCATACGTACCTCGGGTAAAATAAAAATAAAAAAAATAAAAATAAATTTACAAAAATAATTCCAGATACAGTTCCTCACCACCAATAAGTTTTAAATCCCGAGGGATAAAAACAATTATAAAAATTATCAGTATAAAAGCGGGCCATGTAATGTAACAACGTAATAGCCAAATTATTTTTTCAAGTAGGAAAGATGAGAAGTGGAAAGACTCTGCCCCATCAATATCTGGGGCAGATCGACGCCATTGTTGTTGCGTTGGCTTTCCTTTTAGGACAACTCGTCAAAAATTCCAAAAATCTTACAAGAACTTAGCCGGATTTTATTCTCCTGACATTACTACTTTCGAGGCCCTCTAAGTTGGCCCGGTGCCAGCAAACCCAACCTGTTTACTTCAGATATCGTTGGTCTTTACGACGTCTATAAAGCACGAAAATCAGACCGAAGGACTGTCAGACCCAACCTTTGGGAGCCGGGTTTATGAAGTTTCGACTTCGGCAAATGCTGCAGCCCCATTCCACAATGAACGAGTAAATCGCAATGGATGCAGAAATGCAATAGGTAGACGTGAAAGTAAGCAAAAACTGTCCGTAACCGTAAACGTGACTGCATCCAGTGTCATTATTACTTTGATTGAGAGAGAGAGAGAGAGAGACAGACAGACAGACAGACAGAGACAGAGACAGAGACAGACAGAGACAGAGACAGACAGACATACAGACAGAGAAAGAAAGAGACACACAGAGACAGAGAGAAACAGAGAGGCACACAGAGAGAGACAGAGACGCACAGAGAAAGCGACAGAGAGACAGAGACGGAAAGAAAGACAGAGAGAAAGAGACAGATTGTCAAAGACAGACAGACAAGAGACACACAGAGAGATAGATAGATAGATAGATAGATAGATAGATAGATAGATAGATAGATAGATAGATAGAGACAGACAGAGACAGACAGACAGAGACAGAGACATAGAGAGAAAAGGAGCGAGACAGAGAGAGAAAGACATTTTGAAAGAGAGAGACACAGAGACAGAGATAGAGAGACAGACAGACAGAGAGAGACAGAAACATAGAGATAGAGAGACAGAGACACAGAGACAGACAGACAGACAGAGCGTAGAATGTCGATCGGAGGCGTCAAGGCCAAGAGTCCAGAGCTGACGCTGACATTTCGCGGCCTGGAATAAACAAATGCGGCCTGATTTTTTAAACCACACTCGTGATCTGTTTTATAGCGCAGTAACTGTGGAAGAGTGCCCACGACGCACCCATTTTCTATTCTAGATTGTAACATTATTATCAGTACTTGTACCGAAGCCAAAGTATGCACTTTATGTAGCCTTCCAATGATCAAAGCATGTTTATCGTACCAGAGGATATATAGCCTACAATGTCCGAATTTATCTAAGGTCAGACAAGATGCATCTTTGGAACAGGGTGATCCCAAGACGTACCCCTGAGGTGCACACAGGGAACTAAAGGGTGCATCTTAGGAAGTTTATCGGCACACCTAAATACACCACCGGCATACTAACCCCCAGCAAGCCCACCAACATTTGATGGGACCCATATGAGTGCCATATCAGTCTATATGGCACCCATATGGGCAATATGGCAAGAATAACAAGCTATACAACGGAAGACATTGTTAAAAACAATAGTTTTGACACTGTATACGATATATTTGTATACGATAATACTAAAACTGTATTTTAAAAAACTCTCAAACAGCTTATCAAGAAACTACAGACCATCAAAGTCAAATTAGCAGCATGGGCCACAGACAAACTAGTCTTCTTGAACAGCTATTGGTCGTGATGCTTTTGCAATTTCTGCCCCAACTCTGCTCCACTTGCGATTTTCTTTCATTCAAAACTGAAGCCAATACTTTTCAACAAGTCCTGTTCAGACTCTTCTTCTTCTTCTTTGTATCTTTCTCGTCACACCAGTTAACAACACCAGCCATCGAAGCCGTCTTTCTGTCTCATTCGACTGGCCTTTTGGATATTGACCTGATTGTGGCTTGGCTTTGTTAAGCCATCGGTTGATGCTTGTGCATTAGACACCGGCACAGTGCAAGTTACTAATTACAAATAAATTAATTAATAAATTACAAATTACAAATTACAATTACATTCCTTAGGTCTGAATTTTTACTTGGAACCGAACTTGACCATACACACCTCACTTAGTTTTGAGTTGAGCACCTGTGAATAAGCTAGTTACACTACTTAGCTTTTAGACGCTGAAGAAACATGAAATTTAAGATCACGTTTAACGTAGCAGGAAAGAGAATTCTGAATTGTCTGGAGAAGTTTTATTTGGAAGCAGTGAAACAGCGGAGCGGAGAATTGCAGTAGTCAAGCTGGGAATGTACATTAACGTCTATTATTCTCATTACTGATAATCAATTACCGAGGTGGATATAGTCTAATAAGTCCACAAGAACTTATAAAAATTGCATTACCAGTGCTCTTCTTCACAGTTTCAGCGACTAAAAGAAAATTGCTCTATCAGGATGTTTTGTTATGTTATGTTATGTTAGGCTATGTTATGTTATGTTAGGCTATGTTAGGCTATGTTATGTTAGGCTATGTTAGGCAATGTTAGGCTATGTTATTGTATGGCATGGTATCTTTTGATGTGGCATGTTATAGTATGATGTGGAAAGTCACGCTATGTTAGTTAGTTATCTAGACATTTGATATAGCGCCTCTTAAGTACCTCCCTAAAGCGTTGCCTACTGATGTCAAATGTCATTAAGAATAGAAGGTGCGTCAGCAGGCGAAACAGCTCGCAGATAACTTCGAAGAGCCACAGATGTTCCGAGTCCTGCACCAATTTGCTTCGATGGTGCTGAGCGACGACAGGCGGTAGAGTCGACGGTACACGATAACACCACCTCCCAGCAGTCCCTCACTGGTGGTATATGTCGCATCGTCCAGATATACCTCGAACCGCCGGGCCTGAATAGAACAGATACTCGTCGCCTGCAGGTCGATAGTTCAAGGGTCACCCGTGATCGACGGTCGAGGTTACTCCAAGGACCCTCGTCGCTCCTCCTCCTCCTCCGCTGAGACTATTCATCACCCGGGTGACACGGGGCACGTAATTCCTCTATACCTGATGCTCGACCCTACACCAGGAAGCCCGTCCCTCCTCATGCAGTCACGTGAGAAGCCAAGAGGCTATGCGTAGAAAAACCGTCCAAAATACTCGAAATCTGCGGCGGAAATTAGGAATAATTCCGACACGCAAACTTAGCAACAGCAAACATCCAAAATTGTCAGAAATTATAGAACAAGTTCCGCATTAAGACGAAAAATCCGCAAAAATTAGACAGAAGACGAGTCAACAACCGACCTGGCTGCTGAGATGCGCCGATGTAATGATATGGTATGTGATGCTGTGATATGTTACGGCATGGTATGGTATAGTATTATATGGTATGATAAGTATGGTATGGCATGCTGTTATGGTATGGCACAGAAGGCCATATATCATGTTATAACATGGCGTCTTAGCTTTCAGTGGTATGGTATGTCATGTTATGCTGTTGTGCTATGGCATAGTATGGTATATGGTATCATGATAAAATATGGTATAGTATGGCATATATGGTATCATGATGTGGCATGGTATTAGTATGGTATATTATGTACATAATGGTACATATGGTATCATGATATGGTATATATGATATCATGATATGGTATGGTATATATGGTATCATGGTATGGTATGGTATAGTACGGTATATATGGTATCATGATATGGCATGGTGCAGTATAGTATATTATGGTATGGCATGGTATGGTATAGGGTGGTGTGACATGCTGTGTTTAAATCTCAATTTGCTCAGTGCTCCAGTACTGACACCATTATCAAGGAAACCAGCGTCATCAAAAGGCGCAAGAGTGAAATTCGGTCGGTCGACCTGAGCACCAGTATACATTAAGGTCCCTTTTTCAAAGTCCCTTTGTACTTCGGCCTGGACCTGTTTTTATGTGCATGCTAACTATTTATTCCACTCGATACGGCCCACGCATTAGAGATAACAGCAGAACATAAAACGCAACTATGTATAGAGAGAGAGCCTAAGGGCATTGTAGCATCAGAATATATGGAATTCCTATATATATATATATATATATATATATATATATATATATATATATATATATATATATATATATATATATATATATATATATATATATATATATATATATATATATATTATATATATATTATATATATATATATTATATATATATTATATAGACCTACGTACACGTATATATTTCTATATGTATATGTAAATATATATGGATATATATCCATATGTACATGTAAACATGTATACATACATACGCGCACATACGTACACGCATACCTACCTAAATCCATACATACATAACATAACAGCCTAACATACCATAACATAACGTATATACAGAGGGCCTACTTTTATACTTTTATGCATACATACCTACATTTACAGATATTTAAGTATGATACTGTCACTTGACATATAGAAAGAAATCCATTAGCAGTGTTGACTATGCGTTACTGCGCCTCTTAGGTCGGGTTATTGACCGTTACAGGCAGCAGGATTAGGCTCTCTCATATTTACCGACTGTTTGCAAATGGCAGCGTTTTCTCAAGGACGCCACTTCCGCAGATCTAGTTCAGTCGCATATACTGTTATGTTACTCCTTCTCTCTCTCTCTCTCTCTCTCTCTCTCTCTCTCTCTCTCTCTCTCTCTCTCTCTCTCTCTCTCTCTCTCTCTCTCTCCGTAACTCTTTCTTTTCCTATCTCCGGCTCTCTCCGTCTCTCTGTGTCTCTATCTATATCTCTGTCTCTCTGTCTCTGTCTCTCTGTCTGTCTCTGTCTCTCTCTCTACCTTTTTTATAGGAACTAGGTCGGATGGCGCTGCAGCTTCATCCCGCTCTCAAACTCATTTCATCCACCCATGTGTCACTATCTTTTGTATCCACTGTACGTATGTTTGTCGTGCGCACTATAAAAACCACCTCGCCAGCAGCGGCTGTAGGATTTACTAACAGAGGAGCCAGAGGGAAGAAGGTTCGGGGGACCTAAAGGGAGGCCAGTTGCCAGTCTGGGTTTGCCAAAACTGAAAATGCTTTAACATGATTTAACACCGCGTCGCATTAGGAAGAGATCTAAATTGAGGCTGACAAAATCACTTTATTTAAAACACAAAGAATATAAAAATACATACACTTAACGAAGTGCAAGTTTACGATCGTCATGCCTAGATGCTTATTTGGAACGACGGATGGGGAAGGGATCAGAGGTCGACCGAGCAGAGAATGGCTAAATGACGTCAGAGACTGGTACAGGACAGATTGGGTCTGTAGACACGGGACAGAGGACAATGGAAATCTGCAGTGAAACGAGAGACCGACACTTAAGGGCGATCGACCCTTGGACTTAAATCGTAATCGTTATCTCGAGATTTCCACAGCGTCCAACGGAAGCTAAGTCGGGGGAACCAGCTTATTCACAGGCGCTCAGACAAAAGAAAATCGATAGGCAAAAGGGTTCGGTTCCAGGTCAAGATTCAGGAGTCAGCCAGGCAGACAGTCGGACGGCTACGGTGGATGATGCTTGAGAAAGAGATGCCTATAGAACCCCTAGAGTCAAACTCGTCTAAAAAAGCTTCCATATTAATCGATTCTGAACAAACACATTCAGTTAACAACCTTACTACTCGTCAGTGACCCAGCCATAAACATTCCGAATCTATACTGTCATGCCCTATAAAATTTTCCTAAATTTCCAGCTTTGGCCCATTTTTGCACAGAAGTAAGAAGCAAAGTCTCAGCAACAGTTTTAACGTAATGCCTATACATGCCTAGTTAGCTACATCGGTAAGTGCGTACGCCAAGGAGCCTCTGTGCGTGAAGATCCCAGGTTCGCGTCCCAGTCGTGACTTATTTCAGAGATTTAAATCTCGGGCTAGTACGGTCCGTGCACGGGGGCCTTAAATGGCGTGGCGCCCATTCAAACGGGCAGCGGTGGTGAAGGATCTCACCCGATAAATTCATTACAAAATGAGCAGGGTCGAGGCCATACGGTCGCTATATAAGGCCTATACATTTACATTTACATTTATTCTCCCTTATTTGTTTATCAGCAGCTTCACTTTGCAACTGAGCCAAACTGTCTGCATTTCCATTTTTCAGTGCAAAAGCACATTTGTGAAGCTGGACTTGGGCTTTCAAGATTATTCAACATCTGCCGAATATCGCTAACCTTGAAGAATATTCACCAAACGATGAGAAACCAAAATGACCACAAGTAAGCCTCGCCTTTGAAAATACCAAATTTAAATAATATCGGATTTTATTACAGATCTGGTTAAAATTTGGGGGCAACTTGGGACCAGGCACTCAGTTGGGGTACTGGTCCATCTGATCTCCTCGGTAGAACCGCCCCTGCGCCTCGCTAACAATAGCTTCTCGCTAAAAATAGTATCTCGTCCCCCTCTTTCACGCATCCCTTCTTCCCCTGGGTCTTGGCCCTACAGGTATGCGAGGCCTGTCATCGTAAATCTGTCCCAAGAGTTGATCCCTCCCTTCCACCCACCATCGCCATATGCATCCATCACTGATCACGGATCAAGGTAACTCGCTCCTTCCACTCACATAACACCTACAGACATATGTATGTATGTATGTATGTATGTATGCATGCATGCATGTATGTATGTATGCATGTATGTCTGTCTGTATATATGTACTATATGTATGCATGTATGTTTGTATGCATGTATGCATACATGCATGTATGTATATATGAATGTATGTATGCCTGTATATATATATGTTTGCATGCATGCATGCATGTATGCATGCATGCATGTATGCATGAATGTATCTATGTATGTGTGTATGTATGTATGCATGTATATGTGCATGTATGTATGTATGTGTATGTATGTATGTATGCATGCATGTATGTATGTATACATGCATGTATGCATACATGCATGTATGTATATATGAATGTATGTATGCCTGTATATATCTATGTTTGCATGCATGCATGCATGCATGTATGCATGAATGTATCTATGTATGAGTGTATGTATGTATGTATGTGTGTATGTGTATGTATGTATGTGTATGTATGTATGTATGTGTGTATGTATGTATGCATGTGTGTATGTATGTATGTGTGTATGTATGTATGTATGTGTATGTGTGTACGTATGTATGTAGGTATGTGTGTATGTATTTATTTATGTATGTATATATGTACGTATGTATATATGTACGTATGTATATATGTATGTATGCATGTCTGTGTGTATGTATGTATATATGTATGTATACATGTGTGCATGTAGATATGTATGTAGATATGTATGTATGTGTGTACATGCATCAGTAGGTAATTTGTGACAATGGGTGGGTGCTTTTTTCTCTGGAAGGTTGGCTGTGGTATGACGTCACAGCTTCGCGCCCATTCAGCGGCGGTTTTGCATCGATGGTATTTTAATTCTAACCTTCGATCCCCCGGCCCAAATTTCACAGATCCCTCCCTGTTTCTACGCATTTTGCCTCTATTCACGTATACAAGTAGAGACTGGTTCATATATCTGTCGTTGTTAAGAAACTTTCCGATGCAATACACCCCCACCCAACTGTTTTAGAACCCTCCCTCTGCCAATCCGACTTGCGTCACTAATTGCATCTTAACATCTAAGTTAAAGAAGTAAATGTATAGGTTTTATATAGCGTCCGTATGGCCTCGATCCTGCTCATTTTGCAATGAATTTATCGGGTGAGATCCTTCACCACCGCTGCCCGTTTGAATGGGCCCCACGCCATTTAAGGTTCCCGTGCAAGGACCGTACTAGCCCGAGCTTTAAAGTTAGATTGGCTAGCTACAGAATGAGGTCTACCCAAGCAAGCATTTGTTAAAGATCTAATAATTTATAATATATCCAAAGAAAATTGTTCTATGTATATCTCCATATGTCCACATATAGAACAAGACTTCTTCCCTCTGGCGGGATTTAATCCCTCCTAGGGGAGGGGTCAGCCACATGGATCCTTCTTTTCCATTTGTTTCTATCTCCAGTATCTTCTTCTTCAGCCTGATAAGCTTTAGGTCTTGCTGAATCATGTCTCCCCATCTCTTCTTTTGTCGTCCCCGACTGCGGCGTCCGTAAACCTCTGCTGTCATAATTCTTCTAATGCCCTTCCTGACATCAACCCTATTTTCAGTTGGGATCCTAGCCTTTGGTGCAAGCATCTACTCGCAAGGCAGCGAGGGCTTCATGCTTATTTGGATGGCGGCCTGTACTCGCCATGTCGCAGGGCTGTCAAGGGGCATCTGCGGCTTTTACCATGAGACGGATGCCACCCACGTCCAAATCCGCGCCCTCTTAACCTTGCCGCTGTTTGGTCCACGACTGCTTATTCCTCAGGGTAAACCTGCTTATTTCGCAGCTAGCCTCCATATCTAGAGGTCGTTCGAACTATCCCCCACCTGTGGACGCGTGTGAGCAGTACAGGTTGGCCACACACAAATAGAACATGGCGTGCACTATAAAATATACTTTAAGTAATAAAAATAAATGCATAACATGCTAAATATGAATTATGTAGTATATATAATGCGTAGCATGGATATTATGTGTAATTATGTGATATATGTATCGACGCATTTATATGGCGCCTTTTAAAACTACCAAAGGCGCTATATAATATATATTTCATGTGTTTATATATATTAACATATCTAACGTGCGGCACGGTGGCCTATCGGTAACGCGTTTGGTCATTGATCATTAGGTTGCGGTTTCGACTCCGTGTAACGACCCTGGGCAAGTTGTTTGTGCTTACCGTGCCTCTGTCGCCAAGCTGTATAATATAGTACCGAGGGAAGCTCAGAAGCCAGGTTGAGATAGTACGGTCATGTGATGAGGAGAGAGAAGGAAGGCTGCAGTAAAAGAATTATGACAGCAGAGGTTTATGGACGCCGCAGTCGTGGACGACAAAAGAAGAGATGGGGAGACATGATTCAGCGAGACCTAAACTCCTCAGACTGAAGAAAGAAGATACTGGAGATAGAAACAAATGGGAAAGAAGGATTCGTGTGGCTGACCCCTCCCTTAGGAGGGATTAATTCCAGCCAGAAGAGAAGGAGAAGAAGCTGAGAAGTAAACGGCACGTTCTGTGCTGCACTGGCCCCGTGTCCAGGACCTTGTGATTAGTCCATTGCCGGGTCATGGGCCAAAAGAAAAGGAAACGAGCGCCTCCCCTACGCCCTCATGGGACATGGGAGCTTTACCTACTTACTAATGCACGAGGCAAGCGCTACATCTGAAAAGGGATTCGGTGTTAATCCCAGTGTCTTACCTTTCGCGACCTTGGAAGCGGCTAACTAAATCCGGACTTAGTGTTGCCCGTTCGACGCCTTCCGACGGTCGTCCATCAGGACCAGAAATGGCCCTCGGCAGCCGCCATTTTGGCGACGAATCGTCGGCAAAGTCCGTAGAATCCCGGCTGTGGTCGGCTGCCCCTTGGACCAAAGACATCTCGGCGCAGCATAAAAGCACAAACCAGGACAGATGGATCGCTTTAACAATCGTCAACATGTCAGCTGAAATCTGTAGCAGCTGGCGGAAAAACGACACAATAATACTTGTATTTTTAGATAAAAAGCGCAACGGTCCGTAGAAATATCCGTTTGACGTCACACATTAGATGTCGCTAAAGTGACGATGACGTAATTAGGATTGTTACTCGTCGCATAGATCCTTAATTATATGACGCAAGTTTCGTTCATACTCTGTACTTTGAAAACTAGTGACGCTGTGTTAATAGCAGACGGCAAGAAGAGTCCGCTGTGACGTCGAGGAGCTTTTGCGCGGGTTTTCTTGGCAGACGATCGTATTATCATCATCACCATCACCAGAGCAGCAGCGACTGCAGCAGCAGTAGTCGGATGGACTGAGCGGCGTAGAAGACGGCACAGCGTATACACAGCAATATCCGGGCATTCGCATAAGGGAAGGATGGAGGGAAGGAGAGCGATAAGGAGACAGACAGTGACACAGACACTCAGACAGGCAGGCGGATGTAAAGCAGAGACAGAAGCAGACAAGTTGACGTGTAAGCAGGCAGAGATACAAAGCAGGAACAGACAAAGACAGACAGACAGAAAGGAAGGTATGCAAGCATTGAGACAAACAGGTAGACATAGAGGCGGATAAAAAGCAGAAATAGATAGAGACATGGAGGCAGAGAGAGACAGACAGAAAGACAGAGAAAGAGACAGAGACAGTGAGATAGATAGATAGATAGATAGATAGATAGATAGATAGATAGATAGATAGATAGATAGATAGATAGATAGATAGATAGATAGATAGATAGATAGATAGATAGATAGATAGATAGATAGATAGATAGATAGACAGATTGAAAGAGAGAGAGAGAGAGAGAGAGAGAGAGAGAGAGAGAGAGAGAGAGAGAGAGAGAGAGAGAGATACAGAAACTGAAACGCTCCAAACTCGGTCTCTAAAGCTCCGTTCACACGGACGAGTATGTCGTGCATGCAAGAATGATCAGTGCTGCACGTGCAAAAATATTTAGAAGTTCGGTTCATTCAGCTAGATCAGGTCATTGTTAGTCAGTCAGTCAGTCAGTCTGTGTCTGTCTGTCTGCCTGCCTGTATTTAAGTGTTAGTATGTATGCGTGTATGTATGCGTGTATGTATGCGTATATGTATGTATATATGTGTATCTATGTATATATGTGTATGTATGTATGTATGTGTGTATGTATGTATGTTTGTATGTATGTATGTTTGTTTGTATGTATGCATGTATGCATACTAAACCCCTTAAGGTACCGCACAAAAGCTGCCATGTGACCTGGGCCTGAATTGCTGTCCAACTGTATCATTCAATCCACTGAAAGCAAGATTTCAGGCGCCGTTTTATCACTTACTTGGCGCCATTGAAAGCTTTCATAAAGTCTCAAATTATCTCATATTCACGTTCACAGCGGATGCGGCTTCCGGCTTCTTTCGAGTCGCTTGATTACGAATTCAAAGAAAGCAAAAACACGTGAAAAATAGTCGAAATCTCTGAAACTACTGTTTCACTAGAGCCGCTCGTTATGTAATGAGCATTTGGCTGTTATTGTAAATTCAATTAGCTTGAGCTGATCAGTATTTGGGTACTTTTGCTGCTGTTAACTTGTAATTATCGACTTTTAATTGCTCACGTCGAAATCAGTGCTCATCGTTCCAAAGTTCTGCTTCTCTGGATTCCACCACCCATAATAATAATAAGACGATTTATATAGCGCCATACTACGGCCGAGGCCGATGAAGGAGCCTATGCATGGGTTATCGTAGGAAGTTTCTTTTAAAAAAGCGGATATATACAAGTTTCGCGAATTACATAGAGAATAGCAAAGATAGACTTACTCGAAATAACGATTTGATATCAGCGACAAAGTTTCAAGTTGTGCTGAAAGTTGTCGTTTTGCAATTTGCCTACAGTCTCCGAAAGTATCTATAAACTTCTGTTACAACTTGAAATCGACGTTCTAGTTTAATCATAACTTAGGTTAGCTAAAAAGATGAGTATGGAATTCGTGGGTTTGCAGGTTTGCTTCGAAAGACTTTTGATCTCGAAGGATATTTATCCCAGGAAAGTTTCATTCCATTCCAAACTTAAAACGTTCTGATGCCTTTGCCGGACTTCATGCACTCACGCACACAAGCACACACACAAGCACACACACATACACACAAGCACACACAGACACACATACACACAAGCACACACACACACAAGAACACACACAAGCACACACACAGACACACACACACAGACACACACGCACGCACACACATACACGCACACATTTAGCAGTAGGTTCTGTTACTAAATGACAGAATCATGTAGTTGCACGACACCCTTACTTACCAGGTGCCAATTTATACGTGGGCCTACTCGTTACAAAGCAAAAAAGGAAGTCAAGCGGAAATCGAAACCAAAGATTCTAGATTATTCTCTATGGATTATTCTTCACATAATCTCATTCTGTGGATTCTAAGAGGGCAAAATCGACAGCCAAAGATCAAGTTCTGTAGGCTAATCACTGGTTTATTTCTGATTGGCTGTTGGACGCCTAGCAAAGCTTACTGATAGAGTCATCGAGTCGGCACCCGAGATAAGACGACAGTTTTGGCCAAGGCCACTCTGCCAAGCAAACTGAGCTGATCGACGCAAAGACACATCAACGGACATACCCACAGCTCTATTCCTCCGCTATAGTTTGAAATATGACACCATAACATGGTGTGTGTGTGTGTGTGTGTGTGTGTGTGTAGGCCTATAAAGCCTATATATACATGTGTATGTGTGCAAATATATAGTTTTACTACAAGCTATGAATTTTGTCTGTATGCCTATAACAGGACTATCTATGGCTGTTGGGTATAAATATACAGGGCCATACAGATATACTGTTTGATGGCTAAAGGAAAAACACAGACAGACAGACAGACAGACTGACGGACAGACAGACGGACAGACAGACAGACACAGAGCATAACAAAGACAGCAGATATGGCGCCCAGACTCGTTTTAAGATTGGCTCGGAGTCCACGTCGTGTGTATACATGGCGGACTTATATGGCAACAGACGCAACTGAGGCGAAGACATCCAGAGCCTATTAAACTGAAGCTTTCCTCCTCTCAAAATCTTTGGCCCAACCGACAAACGCAAAACAAGGCAAGGGTTATTAGGTCAACAAACCTACAAAACAAAATCAGTAGATCCATTTCACTGCCCAAGGTGTAGAAGAGAAAAGTAGGTGAAACCCTGAAATCTATGTTTCAGTAGAGCCCCGTGTACGATCACAAAGGCACACCATTCATGTAATAACCTTAGATGCGTGGTCCTTTAGCGCAGTTGAAAAACTCGACGCCGTCTCGCGAATAATATGACAACAGGTTGTGTCTATTTCTCATTTGAAACCGATAATTCATTGTAAAGCCATGTAACCCGTGAGGAAATCTTGTCAACTTACTGGACTGATAATGTCGTATCTGTGCTTCAGTTGACATATTCTACAGCCTCAAAAGACATTCTAAACATTTCTGCAAACTTCTAAATTCCTCTTCTCAGCTTAACAAAGTTATGATTAAACTAAAATGTCGACTTCAAGGTCGATTGTAGCAGATTAAGTTCGTGCAAAAATCACAGACAACAGGCCATTCAGAAAGCAACAGCTTAGAACAGAAATTCTGTCAACGAAAGCTAAATCGTTGCTCAAGGTCTACCGGAAGTTCATCTGCGTGTTGCATGGTTTTGAATTCTCCTACTTAAATAGGATAATAAACATGTTTTTAATTAGCTTAATACACATCAGGTGCTGGTTAAGTGTTTTATCAAGGAAGTATCAATTTTCACCCTAACCAAGAGTGGATCTAGGAGGGCTGAGGGACCACGGCCCCACCGTCTGCAGTGTTGGGATGGAAGACCAGAACTAGGGATATAATACAATGCGAAAACCTTAAAACAATGCAGGGAATATACCACAAATGACTGACTTTGCGAGTTCATTTATTCCAGAAAGGACATAGATTACTGCAATACTGTCTCCCGTCTCAGCATCGTAATTATTTCTTCTAGCGCAGACAAATATGTGTGCACAGATCAAATTACCCAGGCAGTTAAGCTATCTCTCCGCATACTGTGCCTGCTATATATATATATATATATATATTATATATATATATTATATATATATATTATATATATATTATATATATATATAACATTTTTAATTACATCTTGAAAGTAGATCACACTAAAGGCCTATACTTCTATCGCGCTGGTGGACAAGCTTTTTCGGTTGTTGGGCCTAAATTTTGGAAGTCTCTTCCTGCATCTGTTCGTTCTGCTCGGTTTCTAGAGAATGTCATTTCAGTCTCAAATTAAGACTTACCGTTTTCAGTTGGCTTATCCCCCATAGGTTGCCTCTCTGTTTCAGCAGACTGACTTTCTAGACTGACTGCAGCTTGATTTTGGCGCCTCATCAGTTGATGCCTTTGTGCATTAGACTCCCGCGCTGTAGAAGTTACAAATTACAATTACCTCAAGCACAGAGGCGCCTTGGCTTATGCTTAAACCAACGTAGCCACCCCACCGAGCTAGTAACAAGAACTCCCAAGACTGGTGTGAAAACAGAGTGCTGCACCCATTAGCAATATCAATACCGGAAATATGCAAGGAAATATTTTTACTTTCGTGTTGTTTTCTTGTAAGAGTCCATATTCTTTAACATATAATGTATTCACTTTCTAATGTATGCAATAATGTAACAACTTCTCGTAAACTTACTCACTAATGATGAATCTGTGTTGGTGTCAATAATAATAATTTTTTGCAACTTAATTCCAGTAAAGGGGTCCAGCAATTCCCAGCCTTCCCAGACTCAACTCTTGTTACTAGTTCCATGGAAACCATCCAGGGGCCCAAAAGGAATAAATTACCCTAAGCATAAATGACGAAATAAGACAGGATTTTAAAATATCTGCTTGATAAGACTTCGATGATTTGGTCACATGGAAAGAATACCAGTTGATAGGATCCTACGGTGACTCACCTGCAACCAGCGGCGTAGCTATCCTTCCGAGGGTCTTGTGCAAACTGAGCTTCTTTGACTACTGGCTTTAAGTAATTGAGCAACCGGGACTTGGCCCCCCTGGCGGTCCCTGTCTCGTGGCCCTTGTGCTTTGCTACGCCCCTGCCTGCAACACACTATGGGGCAGAACATTAATAAAGCGCCTCATAAAGAACCTGACGTTGAGTACACGATCCAACCCCAGGCTGACGTACGTGATGACCAATACACGGCCTCTCCTCAACTACAGGATCCACCACTGCTGTGGTTTCGGTTTATATGAAGCCTTCGACAATCACTGCATCGGACCAGCGTATACTGTACATAACAGCCCCAGCCGTCGCCTTCAAATGAATTTGCAACTTAATAGGGCAAGAAAAACAAAGAACATTAAAACGACTTTCGTCAGATAAGGAAAAAACTGCCATTATAAACTTATGCAGGGGCCTTCCCAGACTCAACATAAAGTAACACTAAAACGACTTTCGTTAGATAAGGAAAAGCTGCAACCATAAACTTTTGCAGAGGCCTTCCCAGACTCAACATCAGATGACTAGAACGAAATGCAAAACCTGCCTCTTGCACAGCCCACCTATTTCCCTGTGGTCTGATAACTTGGCTACATAGCAGCCAGATACTTGGTCACAATACTTGGTCACAATGTGGTGAGGTACTTGGTCACAATGTGGCATCATACTTGGTCACAGTGTGGCGTCATACTTGGTCACTACGTGTAGGATACCTGTCACTGTGGAGTGACAAAAATGTGTTCAATCTTTGCTCATACAACAGCCAGAACAGAAATTTTCCAGAAATAAATGCAGACCATTCAATTACAAGTTTAGGAAACCAGTTAAGACACAACCGTGTAAGTTTGTCCTGCTTCACTCCCAGATTTTGTTTAAATGCACATACAAGATCAATCCCTTGTGTAATGTAATCAGACAATTATGTAACGTCTTTCAGTGCGGGTATTACGTTCTGTGCATCATGCAAAAAATCATCTACTTGGTCATAAAATTCCAATAGTTTAGCTGCTTCTAAACAACAACAAATCCCCAGAATTAAGTAATTTAGGCTTCAGTCAATCTATCATTCAGTTATAATGTGGAAAGGGGTGCATGACTGGTTAACATACTGGACTGACAACCAAAAGGTTGAAGGTTCAAATCCCTGCCAGGGCAGAAAATTGTTCAGAGAGTCTGGCTCCATATGCGCCTCTTGGCCAACTCTGCTATAATGAGTACACTAATCATACACCTGTCCTCATATGCCGAGGCTAAGAAAAACGAAGTCACTAACACTTCATAACCATGGCTGCTTCTAAAAGTCAGCTTAAGGGACAACTCCTCTTCTTCGTCTTCTTCTATAATGCGTAATAGTTTGTCAAACTGATTCCAATAAAGAATCACGGATCACAGTTTGGCAACATATACTCCCAATGGCTGAAGTTCTCTACAACATCCAAAACCAGGAGATGTTTACCTAATAAACTGGAACGTTGTCACCCACTGCAGTGGAACAGAATATGTGTTGAATAGGATGCAAAGCATGGGTGGCAGCAGTGGGATTGGGAGGGATCATGAGAGCAAAACGTGTGGGAAAATGTGTTCTTATCTTCCTCCCTATTACATACTGTACCCAAGTGCCCTAGAAACATCGCGCATTGACAGCTTAGGCTTCAGTCCTTTTGAAAGGTTCTAAAAGGCATTATACAAATATCTACAACAGTGGGGCAGATTAACTCACTTTTGGTCCAACAGATAAAATATAAAATTTCTGATGCCTAAATTCTCCAGGTGTGCTAAATGCCAGGGCAGTCTGCTGGGAAGGAAAATGGAAATTTTTGAGTAACTTTTTGAATAGAAGGTGTGAGGGTGTTGAGAGGGTTGATTCAACTGCAGCGAGTAAAAAGGTAGTCAAAATTGTTTGGGATGCAGCGCGATCCAAAACCACACATAAATAGACATCTTATATGATGATCAACATATCGATTCTGTGCAACATTCCATGATCACAGAAGACCATCGTAAAAATGATCACAAAGAAACCACACAACACCTGGTAACAGAAAATGACCATAAAATAGTTATTAAAACAATTCCACAACTGGTTATGGAAAACAGATCACGAGCAATGGTCTATGACTATGAAAAAGATCATGAAATTCATTGTGAAAACACTCGATGATCACACAAAATTATGACGAATCACGCAGCTCTTCACAGAGTCTAAAATATAATTCATGGCAAATGAGATTTCTCTACTGCAAAACAAGAAACTAAAAGATATACAGCATACAGAGGCATCTCCAAATGTCTTGGTTTCCCAAATCACGGAAACAGTCCACGTATTACACCCACGTTTTGGGTACTGTCAATTCTCTGGTTTCCTCAAATTGTGGTAACCCAAAATTCTGGCAAGTTTCTGTTAGTTGGTTCCTCAACTTTCAATTTTCGTGCCTCTAGTTTCCACAAACTCTTGCGACGTTTGCCTACCATGTTCCTCCGTATTGAAGCCACAGGGTTTGTTGCCCTCAAAGTTCAAACTGGTCCGGAACGAAGACGTCTTTTTACAAAGTCTTGATATACAAACAGACTAAGAACCACAAGACACAGCACTTAATTACGATTTATCACCAACACAAACAACATCTGCCTGGATGTCACGTGAGAATTGGCCAGGCACAGCTGAACAAGATAAAGTCAAGTGGCTTTGTTACTTGGACTAGGCAATCCCTGAGAGGGAAATATTGAATATAACAAATTGCTACACAGTATTTCTAACCTATCATGTCACAAAACGTTAACACTGGAAACTAATGCCACATGACCTGAAAACACTCCTCTTCCACAAATCCTACCCTGATTCTGCCTCTACCCCTTATCTCTATCTTTCCATTCCAATGCCAAACACCATCCACTGCAGCCATCTGCCTGCATAACTCTTCGATCTTGACCTCGAACTGAACCCTTCTTGCCTATTGATTTTGTTTTGACCGAGTGCCAGTAAATAAGCTGGTTCCCGCAATTTAGCTAACATTGGGTACTGTAGAAATCTCAAGCTTATGATTACAACCTCAAGGGGAAGGAAGTCAAACAACTTGAATCAAGCAGACAGGAAGAGGCACACCTGCTGAAGCAGAACTGGGAATCAGGATTCAAGGACACCAGTTGGAGTGTGGTTATAAAGACCCATGGTACTTTGGGCACTCCAAGATTGTAGGTCCAGAAGCACCTGTGGAAGGTTTTCAGATCAGGAGCATACACCAACGGTCACATTTTTTCATAAGTGCTCTTACAAATTTACAGTCATCAGCACACTGCATACTCTGGACCTTGTATCACAACCTAAGATTGCTCTTGGCAACTTTGCTAAACTTCTGAAATCTTTAAGAAATGCTTCTTTCAGAAGAAAAATTCAGATGCGTTTGGTCACTTGTCACAGGGCATGCCGCCAATGTGAAAGTATAGAATACAGTATCCAGACTTTCAAAATTTTTTAAAAATTCACCAGTGAAACTGCCTTGGATCATACATTAAATACTAGCTGCAACTAATAATTTCATTGACTGATTTCTAGCATCTGACAGTTTGACTTGCTAACACACAATCGTCCGTCCCTCACCAAGACAGGTGCCTAAGACAAGGTCCCTAAGACAATATGCCCAAGACAAGGTGCCTAAAAATGCACGATATCTGAAACAGCTGAATTCGGTCGTACAATTCAAGTTGGGAGCAACACCGTCAAGGGAGGTTAATCATGATTGCACGGTTCAAGAAAAGTCACAAAACCAACACCAAGATGTGCTTTATAAGCATTCTTAAAATGAACAACAAGCTTCACCTGGCATAACTGATTCACTTGTACAGCACAGATACAAAACAGACAACTTTATATACATATTCCTGGTTTTTAATCTCTAACTTATCCCTCCTCAAGACTTGAGATTTCTGTTTCAGTCTGTCATGTGACATCTGGCCAACGACTTGTGATCACGTTGAAAATCCAAATCTCCGCACGTACATTAGCAAATCTGGCAATTTTTACACAACTTGGCATCACATAATGTGTAGTAGTTACCGTGTAGCTACCTAACATACAACACTACACCAGGCAAAGTGTAGCTGTTAGGACCCAAAATGCCACTAGCCCACTAACCAACACGACTCAGAAACTTGGCACATCCATCTAATCACCTTCAAACAGCAGTGAGAAGTAGACACAGGACCAGCTGAACAGACGATAGCTCTGTTCAAAGCTTTCGTTCTGTCTGTCCTTTAAAAAACCAACCACTCGCTCCAACCACTGAATGACAATCTCACAATTCTGGAAAATGATACTAGCAGTCTTGGCACAGACGCTCTCACACCTTGTATTCTGCTGTATCCCTATAACGAGGGCCCTGCTGTCTGTAAGGCGGGTAAACAGGTGGCAACGGGGGCCGGGTGGCCGTGCTGCGCCCAGTGGGTGAAGTTGGTACGGCATTTAACCTCTGCAGTACTGGCCGAGCCACAGCTTCTCGTGTGGACCCACTAAGCCGGCGCGCTGACCCACGACTGAACTCACCCAAGGCTCGTCCAGCACCCTCACTTGTGTATCCTGACTCCTTGAAACCCGAAAGAAGCGGAGGATGATCTTTCCAGCTGCCAACAAGAACTGGCTCTGGAGTACGAAGAGAGGCACGAGGTGCGACAGTCGGCTGGCGGGTCGGACTGTTCGAGCTGCTGTGACGGGCTCGTTCGCTCAGCTGGGGCACCATCAGCGTCTGGGGCTGAAGCGCTTGGACTGTTGGGTACTTCATGTCGGAGGTAAGCGGCCTGATGGACGCCTCCTCTGGCGGATATACTGGAACCCTGGCCATGTTCAGTGACGGGTTGGAGGGCAGTACCCCATGGACGGGGTAAGCAGCGACAGTGGAGTCAGGAAAACTGTGTTTGTCGGCAATGTTGTTCGTATTTGACGGAGGGAGGAGCCACCTTTTCTGACTCATTCCTAAATCGTGTGAAGCGGAAGAAAGTCCAACAGAAGTCACATGACTCTTCAGCTGATCGTGATCTTGCAGGAGTGGACAGTTTTTTTGAGTTAGCATCATCTGAAATCAAATCAATCAATCACTCAATCAATCAATCATCTGACAATCTGGCCGACTGATCCTAGAACTTGACACTTACAGGAACCTCTTCCAATATTATTAACTCAACAAGTGACTCAAAACTTTGACCAATCAGTGGAATAACAAGCCACTTATATCAAATGACCAAAGAGGAAATGAAGAAACTGTTGCAAATGAAGACCAACAAAAGGTAAGTGCAGGAAATCAGTCAAAACTCGTTGAAAATATTATATAAATCAGAAGTGCACTGAATGAGAATAAAACAGCTCCATTTTGAAAATACATGAGGATTCACAACTGGGATGATTTTACATAAGTAAGAAAATCTAAATAATGTTTCAGAGTAAACCTATACCATGCAACTAAATTCTCAGGAGTTAATTTTTTTCAGGTCAGAACTCAAAGTGCAAGTGTGTGATAAACTGTCGGATCATCAGTAAGATCATTTTGCAGCAACCAAGAGTGCAAGCCGGAATGAAAGATTCAAAATCCAAAGCATATCTGAACTGCACCGAATACATGATAAAACAACTTATCCTAAACGCATGCCATTCGACTAATGAAGGCAATTCAGTACACGAGTCACGGAACTGGATGGCAAAGCAGCCTCAAATGCATCATCATTTTAAAGACAATATTACATATCCAAGCAGATACAGAGGCAAGACAATTGCTATTTCTATTCTTAACTGACTTATATAAAGACACTGAAATCAGCAAAAGAAGACAATGAGGAAGTAAAGAGTAGCAAATCATCAACTAGATCAGCCGCAAATGCAGCCACATTTAATAGGAAAGAAGAACATGATCTGGCAAAGAATAACAAATGATAAACCAAACTAGTTACAACATTGTAAGAACTCTATATGTAATGACCAAGTGGATAAGTATAAGATAAAAAAGTCACATAAAAATTTTAATGTACAGTTATGCTAATCTATTCAAACATGATATTCTGGAAAAAACAGAAAACCCAACCTTGCCAGATCAACACTACCTATCATCCTTTCTCTGAATGCCTGCTTGATTCCTTACACCCAACTCACTACCTTCTTGTGTCTTAAACTCCTCTTCTAATCCACATATATCATTGCATATCCTGCAAAAGAACTTGGTTCAAACCCAAGTCCAGATAGAATAGTGGTTTCAGAAAACTCTGTTTCATCGTTCCAAACGACCTCAGGTCAAATACCATAATTTTCTAACTTGGTCACGCTCCTAGTTCACAAATATTTCAGACATGAATGGTGGAATAAAGTAGTAGCTCGGCTAATGGAGTTGGCATAACATTTTTCTTACTCAGTTTTACCCACATACCGGGAATATAAAACTAGTGTTAGTACATTTCTCAAACATACCTGGTTAGTTACAAAAGGCAAGGCGGAAAAAAGAAATGACTACAACGAATTTTATCTTCTACGATCAGCTGCTGATCTTAAGCATCTGTAATCGCAAAACAAGAACAGAAACTAGAGGCCGGTCAGCACATACGCACTGCAGGCCTCTAAACAACAAATCAAAACTCACTAGATCATGCAGGAAGGATGAATATAGCATATTTCAAAAGCTTGTTAGGTAAAAACGAATCTAAAAACTACGGGCAATGGTACAGTAGTTAAATTACAACTGTCTTTGAAAACACGTTCTTTAAGGTCCTAGTTATGATTTTCTTGAATGCACAGCACTATTTCACAACCGTTCTGAATCGGTCTGTGTTTTCAAAAAAGATCCGTGTTCAAACTAATCTGCAAATTTGAAACCAATCTGTATGTGATTAACTAGCATCTATTTTCAAACAATTCTCTGCATGTTAAAGCAAAGTGTGTTCAAAAGTTGCATGCATCCAAAACAGATCTGCATCTTTAAAACCATTTTGCATTTCCAATACCGATTTGTGTGCTGAAAACCAATTTGTGAGTTCCAAACAATAATGAATGTGCAAAACTGACCTACAGGCTCAATGACAAATGATGGCCAATTTTTTCTGGCTACAATGCTAGCCAAAATGGACACTGGATATATAAATTTCATAACCAAATTAACTTGCACATGCCAAAGCATAAAAAAGTAGTATGGTCAAGTAAGTTTTTGTTCTTGTATTTATGTGAAAATGCACATTCCCATTGCCTCTGGTAAGTTTTCATTCATGCACTATTGCAGAAAATGTGCATTCCTGTTGCCTATGGTAGGTTTTCATTCATGCATTATAGCAGAAAATGTGCATTCCTGTTGCCTATGGTAGGTTTTCATTCATGCATTATAGCAGAAAATGTGCATTCCTGTTGCCTATGGTAGGTTTTCATTCATGCATTATAGCAGAAAATGTGCATTCCTGTTGCCTATGGTAGGTTTTCATTCATGCATTATAGCAGAAAATGTGCATTCCTGTTGCCTATGGTAGGTTTTCATTCATGCATTATTGCAGAAAATGTGCATTCCTGTTGCCTACGGTAGGTTTTCATTCATGCATTATAGCAGAAAATGTGCATTCCTGTTGCCTATGGTAGGTTTTCATTCATGCATTATAGCAGAAAATGTGCATTCCTGTTGCCTATGGTAGGTTTTCATTCATGCATTATTGCAGAAAATGTGCATTCCTGTTGCCTATGGTAGGTTTTCATTCATACATTATAGCAGAAAATGTGCATTCCTGTTGCCTATGGTAGGTTTTCATTCATGCATAATAGCAGAAAATGTGCATTCCTGTTGCCTATGGTAGGTTTTCATTCATGCATTATTGCAGAAAATGTGCATTCCTGTTGCCTACGGTAGGTTTTCATTCATGCATTATAGCAGAAAATGTGCATTCCTGTTGCCTATGGTAGGTTTTCATTCATGCATTATAGCAGAAAATGTGCATTCCTGTTGCCTATGGTAGGTTTTCATTCATGCATTATAGCAGAAAATGTGCATTCCTGTTGCCTCTGGTAAATTTTTTTTTCCTGATTTATGTGAAAATGTGCATTCATGTTGCAATTGCATCCATCTGCAGTGTATATGCATCTGAATATGTATATGCAAATCTATATGTATGAAACAATGCGTGTGTAACTGTGTATTCATGCTTATGCGTTAGCATGGCACATGCAGCTCTCATATCCAAAATCTTTTTTCCAGCATGAACACTCTTGCATTCAAAATCCATTATTAATAGAAACCTAAAGCAAAAAATAACTACAAAGCACATTTTTCACTCAGATGTAAACTAATGCAAACAGCCTAAATACCAACACCTCTTGCTTTCTTCATAATTAGCATAATTATGAAAGAATTTTTGCACCTGTCAGCAACATTAAACAATGGTACTAACTGAGTGCAAAACATCTATAGGATTTATGTACACATAAAAAGTATTTATACACTAATCAGGAGTTTAAAACCTTGCGAAGGTGTAACCTTACCGAACTATTGTGTAAAAAAACATTTTAATAACAATTGGAAAAAAGTAACTGTTTGCATTACATATGCCTTTCCTTTCACCAAATCTTTATTAAAACAGTAGAAGTCATTTTGGCTGGATCTTTTGTGACACCATGAAAACAGTGCTCTCTTAATGAAGTTTGACATTAACTATCCCAGTGAGGTAAGATGTTGGCAAACACTAAGAATTAAAGACTTAAAAAACACCTAAAGGTGTTCATAAGTTAACAAAGTGTAGTATAGTTGCTATTTTTAACTCTTTTTATTGCCAATAATCCCTTCAAAACATCAGGGTGACGGTTTAGGCATTTCCACCCAACCTCTGCTCTAACTGTTTAATTCATTCACGTAAGTGCCTCAGAGGCTTGGCAGTATTTTGCAAGATATTCTCAAAAGTACCTTCCCAGAAGGCAGCCTTTCTGTAGCGGGAAACAGCATGCAGTGCAGTTTCCTCTTGAACGCTTATTGAATGTCATTCAAAACTGATCAAGAGCTACTGAGTTCAAAATTTTGTTCAATTGTTCTGTATTCTCAAGATTTTTACTACCAAAAAAAAGCTTTAATTCCATCAAATCTATCAAACTTGTAGATGTATATAGGTCACCCTTTAAGTTTACAAATGCACTCATATTTCTATATTTCTGCACATTTCAGAAGTCGAACCAAATTTTAAGTTTCAAACTTCTTAAGCCAGAATTTCACCCTAAGGGAAGGTCTAAGAAAAAACCTAGATACAGTATAAAACAGCTCTTAAAGCTAACCTGATATAAAACAGCATGGCTGGCTGTTTCATACATAAAACAGCTGAAAACTAATGCTATTTGTCTAAAAATGTAGAAGCAAAAACAGGTTAATATCTATAGCAATACAGGCAAATGAAAAGAAGAAACCTTGTTGTAATCTTTGGTGCTGCGTTGAGATCCATTGTTGACATCGATATATACTTTCACAGAATTCTCTGAGACGTGGTACGCAGCTGCCAGAGCCTCTGCATTCACGGTAAACTGACGCTGTGGTTTATTGGAAATTCTGTCCAACCAAACATATACACATACATGTATGGATATGAACATTTGTTCAGCACATTTTAAGCACTCCTTAAAACTGCTGTGAAAATGGCTGTAAAAAGGAATCTAAATATGTGTGCCTTAACATAAGCTGAAAATGCAACTTAAGCTAACTTAGAACAAACAGTGCACATGTTTGCAGAAAGACAGTTCCAAGAATATGGACCAATGCATGAAGAGTGCAGGGTTGTCTCATGAAAGCCAGGGATGCAGATCTCCATAAACAATGACCAACATTCCCACTACATCAAAGCCAGCACAAAAACCTCCCTTGTGTATGCACCTAATATATATGGTAATTTCCCTTCAAAATACACAAATTAATATAAGTCCTTAATACTATGGTGGCCAATGTGGTTGAAAATGACTGCAATGTGAATAAAATCATTTAGTCCTAAATATTCACAATACTGGTTATTTATAGCTCACTGGGAAAACATTACGCCTACTTGTAAATATATACCCTGTACATTTTAGATCATTTTATTGCTTACGTTTATCGGATATATTTACTTCCAGGTATTGAAATTCCAATGGCAAGTGGAAGAAAGTATTACTGATCATCTAATGTTTTGCAGCACTTGGATACAACTAATTTGTTGTTATTACCAGTCTCAGAGCTTGACAACAACCTCAGCCTAAAAAAGTCTCATGAGCTCAGTCAAGATGGAAAGCAGGAATCTTCAGCAAAAGATTGCTCTAGAATGACAGTCCAAAGCAGCTTTGTGTTGAACAACGTGGAAATGAGTGACCACAAATCTCCATCAGTTGCTGACTCATTCACTCAAAAATTCTATCAAGAAATAATTCTCTTGTGACTAACATATTAAAGCAATGCAATCACTTATTGAGTTGTTATTTAAGAAGTGCCAGCAAAGTGCAAGATCCTCACTTTGGCCAAACTGGGCCGCAGAGAAGGTATTCACAGTTCTTCCAGCAACCCAAGTGATACGGATTCGTAATTCCCTTCATCTTTCCTGTCACCTGCAGAAATCACAGCAACTTAATAACCTAAATCCATGTAATCGGACACATATATAATGATACAATGAAAACTCTTCTGTAAATGCAAAAATAATTTATAAACACATCACTCATCATATGTCACAAGCTACCTCTGTGGTGCTCAGCCAGGTTAGTTGTCAGCCAGAAGACTGGAGCAACAAGTGAGTTTTAAATTCATTCCTTAAAAATATAAACATTGTGGACTCTAAAACACGAGCCAGTAGCTTCTCCATGCAAAGAATGCACAAATGACAGTATGTAAAATATTCAAATTTTCAACAAGCTACTCTCCCATCATTTATTGATCTCCCACCATCACCACCACCACCACTTTCACCCTCCTCAGTTCCAGAGAAAAGTCATTTAAGCAAAAGTGGATTCGAGCGAATGACCTCGTTTACATCGTTTGTCAAGTTCAGGTCTTTCCACAAATTTAATGCAAGTCTTATTACATTTTCATTTACGTTGTCTATCCACACTTTTACATACGACTGAAAGTGAACTACGCAAAACAGCACTTAGTACTCATTCTCACCTGTTCATTTGTGGTTCTTCCGCGGGCAATAAGCACGACGTGGAAACACGTCAAGCCCACAATTGGGATACACAACAGACCAATTATTACCATTATACACATTCTGCACAGAATTCTGTCAAGGATAAAACCTACTCATAACAAAATCCTATTCTCAGCTATGGAGCATTTTGTCTGCACAAATTGCTCTTACTTCTACTAACTGCGTATGCAAAAGGCAATCGAAAAATACGTTTAAGGCTACACTGATTAAGTAAACACAACAGAATATAAGTCCTTTTTTCTTAAAGTTGTTTGAAAAGAATGGTTACACAACACACATAAAAGGCACATGTTTACATAACACACATAAAGGGCATCTCACATTCAAATATTTAAATATACGGTAAAAATTTTGGCACATCAAGAAACAGTCTCAATAAGAACAATAAGATTTTGCCTAAAAAATTAGTAACTAGAAACCCTTTGCATAACCAAACAATTGAACAGCAGTTAAAGATACGAGACGATGTTATTTAGCATGGCCAGTACTTCCTTGTGGTCCAAAACATAAATTAAACACATCGCAAAAATGCTGAACATGTGAAGACTGAGCGAGACGAGAAACTGGAAGAAGTAGCGATAATTACGACGACCAACACAGTTATTCACCCATGGACAGTGGTGGTCAAATACCTACAGATCAGAACAACAGCAAGCCAATTATGCAATTATGCGATTAATTAGTAAAGACATCCACCCGAAACCCATTGCAAGACTGTCTTTGGGAGCCATATCAAGAACTGCCTTACAACAAGGTTGTCTTACAACGAGATTGTTTTAAACAGCTGAAGTAAACCTAGAATTTGTGCCCCTAACTGTTTTATATCAGAATTTGTCTTAAAAAGAAACAAGTTATACCAAAACTCTGCTGTATTAATATTCCATCTACGTGAGTAATATACAACTCTCCTTTGTTTTCTTTCACCTGTTTCAGATTAAATGATAGTATCCAGGCTTATCTGGTTAGTCCTGCTAAAAGCTAATGTACTGGTCATTGTCATCAATGCCTATTCGTTACTTTGAACTTGGCAGCACTTTGGATGATCTCTCTCCATAAACCTCTCCTGCATCATGTGGACTGCCTGTTCCAAGGTAATCCCAGTCCATTTCTTCACGTCATCAATCCATGCCCTGCTCAGTCTTCCTCTCTTCCTTCATCCCTCTGTTTCTCCTGTCATTAACGTACTAATGGTATACCTAAATGTCAAATTTCTGAAGACATACTTGTGCTGAAGCACAGATATCTAACAACCACAGAACTGCACCTGTGACATTTAGTACAGCAAATGCAGAACATAACAAATGAACCACCAATGATACTCGTGTACAATTCGACGTTCCATATAAGTTGACCCCTAAATTTTCAACCGTAAAGAGAGGAAAAGTCTATGACATGCGTATTAGTCAAAGTGTGTTGTCTGCCTTCAAATGTGCATTTCTTAACTTTGTAAGGGGGCATTATCAAATTTCAGTTGCATTGTACTATACTAACATTGGTTTTTATGAGACATTCATTACATGCTTTACTGCAATTTAGAAACTCACCTCGATGCAGTTGTTGCATACACTGCAGTGAGAACTGCGAGGTGGCCGGTAGAATTTGCAAGTCGCACACCATTTCATTCGTACTGTTACACCATGGATCTCCACGCTTCTGTGCAGTGGATTTGGCAGTTCTCCATCTTTTAGGAGCTCATCTACAGCTAAAATATGTTATATATTAATATAAAAATTAAATATATGTGACAGCAATATATGCATTGATCTGGCAGTTCACTGTCTAATATGTGACATTTTTCACTGAAAAAATTAGATATCCTGGTATAAATACTTCATATGCTCAAGGAAATTATGCACACATGCTGCAAGCATTTACACATGTATGAAATAAAACACTCATTTCTCAGCATCTTCCATTTGAGCCACAAAGGCCAGCTGCACAAGAAAACACGATGCAGAAATGACATAGGCTAAAACTAACAGGCCCATAGTTATAAAAAATAATGCCACATTCCACATTTTGTAACAAAGGTGGTAACACTTAAAGACATCAAGAAAACACTTAATTCCCTTTTATCCAAAGCATCAGCTTATAAAGCAATTCAAATTCCACAATAGCAACATAAGCCCATCCTTCCCGCCAAATGGTTTGCTTTTACCAACTTTAGGAATACAGCAGAGTAGATGCCAATGAATACATGCTTACTTATCTTATTATTAAGTTTAACCAAGGTAAAAACGTTTTCTGAGAAATAAAAAATAGCATAGAGATAAAAGGAAAATCTTTGGAGTTCATTCTCCTTCTTGAGGTCACAGGGAAAGGTAAAGACAATGAACCTTACATCAACCTCTTCAGACAGCCAAACTTATAGACAAATTAGAAACAAAAATTATTTGATCACGCAGTAGTTAGTTCGGGCCCTTCAGCAATCCACTACAAAGGGTTTTCAAAAACCATCTACAAGCTCTTCAAGCTGTCCATATGTTCAAATATGGCTTGCTCAGCTGTCACTGAGGAAGGGCCAACCTTTATGTATAACTGTTTGCTTCAAACACTTCACTAACTATTCACCATTAATGGGACTTTACTAATTTTAGTATTTTGTTTCTGCAAGTCTCCAAGTGCCTGCCAGTGAAGACCTTAAGTTCTTAAAGCATCGTCTGACTACAAGAACAGATAATCCTTGAACTCAGGCATCATGTAGAGCATTAACCCTTGCAAGCAGAAACTTTGCAAATATCTACCTAGTAAATGTCCAGATACATACATTTATAAAAAAACAATATTAGTGATACTACTACTACTTCTAACAATAAATAATAAAAACAGTAAGAAATAATTAACAGTAAGGAAATTATTGACAAATCTGAGAATTTCTTCTCTCAAGAAGAGAAACATGTACTAAGTCTGACTATTTGAAGAGATCAACACAAGGTTCATTGCCTTTCCATCAGCTCTCCATCTGCGTCCAGCAGCTGAATGAAAACTGTCCACTCAAGAGACACCTTTCTTCTAGTTCTGGCATTGTTCAAACAAGTAAGATTTCAGGACGCATGTACAAACAACATTCAAGAGTCAACCAATGTTGTTTATATATGTAGCCTGAAATGGTGAAAATTTATTATTACTAAATAGGTTGGACTTTGTAAACCTGCACAAAACCCAAGGCATAACTGAAGAACAACAGATCAAGACTTAACGAGTCAAAAGTTTGGTAACATATGGCCCAGGTACCCAAGTCCATTCTGAGTAGGTATCCGACTACCCGTCACTCCATCATTGGATAATAAATGAATCACTAATGGGCTGCATGTTAGTCATTATATGCACTTAGGCCTAATTAGTTAGTTAAGTAAATTAAGCAGTAACTTTACCCACGAGGCCACAACATCTTTCAGCCAACCAACATGACAGTGAATTATTTCTATTGACTCCAAGAGACTAAAGAAATTTGTTACTCTACATGCTTTGCTAACTGATACCAATCAACTATAATCCGATACCTCCCTTCGCAGGCCACAGACAACTGTCCATTATTAAGCCTTAAGCTAGCCACTAATATAGCAACCTGCTTAAAAATATCATCGCGCTTCTTTGGCTGGGTTTCAGGCATATGATTCATGGCCTGAGTCCACCCTTCCAACGGTTACCCAGACTTCCAGGTGCCTGCTAATATGCCCAATCAAGTCCACAAAAATAAAATCGCACAACTTCCCAACACAAAAAACATTACAGTCATTATTACTGTCATCATAATTTACGAAGTTTACAGAAAAATGTGTAGTAGTTAGTGATACCTCGTGGATAAACACCAGGATCCATAAACGTAGCAAACCCGAAATTTGCAATGACGAAAATTGTCAACAAGCCCTGGTAGATGGCAAAGCTATAATGGTATGTGGTTGTCAGGTGTGGACACCTAAAAAAATTCAATAAATTAAATATTTAAATAATTAAATAAATAAATTAAATAAACATACAAAGGTAATCATTCCCTACTTTTCTGTCACAGAAAATATTTGTATGAGTAAGATACAAAGGTAAGATACAAAGGTAATTGTTCCTTTTGGAAAAATGGATAGTTTCCTAGAAACAGTAACAAGAACACACCAGACCGGTGTAGACATACAGTGCTGCACCTGTGAGCAACACTACTGCAAGAAGTATATATCTCTTTTATTTACAACACTAAGTCATAATCTTTATTCTTCATACACATGTATTTACAACATATGCGTGATGCAGCACATTTCATCGTCTGAACGTTTTCTCAAGTCTTCATCATTGCATTTCTGAAACTTGTGTCATTTAATTGCTTTTACAAATTTAAACCAGTAATGATTTTGCTGGAATTTACATCATAAGCTCTTGTATTAGTATGTGCTACTTAAAAATTAATGCATACTTATTTCCTTACCACACAAACAGAGACTTAATCCTTAGAGTTATTAGTACTGTTTATGGATGGATTAGTGCTCATATCTACACCAGCCTGTGGCCTTACTAGTTCCTTGGAAGCCATCCACTATACCAAAAGGAACAATTACTTCTGTACCCACCTCACCCACACAATTATTTCAGAATTCTGTGACAGAGAAATTGCATCATATGCAAAATCATGGGAGATCTTGTAACTAGGCTTTCTGACTCACCTTGATTATAAATATGGTATAGGTACACATAGACTGCAGTTGTGGAGCTCTCAAAATATCAGGCTTTGTGGAGCATTGCCCTAAGAATCTACTTATTAAGCTCTCACATATTTACTCAACATTCCACAATCTGCCTTGATCAACCTTTGATACAATTCATTAAAAGAAAACAACCTTATAGTGACATTGGCCACAAAAATAATCGCTTTACTTATATCTGTTAACATAATTGATCCAATATATGCACGAATATCTATCTGTTTTGTGCCATTTTCCAGTTTTAATAAAATTGAAAATAACAGTAAGTTAAGGTGTTATGCAACCGGTTTGCCTAACAAGAAAATATACTACAATACAGGATTACCAAGGTCGCACAGAACAAAAATGTTGCTCCTGAGAAAGATAGAGAAGCAGAGACTGAGAAGACATGTCACAGCGGCTGCTAGTTGTTAAAGTGCAGTTTGCGTGTACAAAATTCAACAAATAACTTACACGAAGACAAAAAACAGACTAGTACAACTGAGAAGAAGCAGCCAAGCACAGGCCGCAGGTATGATCTTGGTCGAAGGCTTGCAAGACGGCATTCTACTCATCAAAGAAACGAAAAATCAGGCAAATTTCATCCTAAAACACCATCCTTTCGCATTTCCGTAATGGCCGCAACAAAATTGGCACAAAATGTCTCTGTCTTCTACAACGATTTTAAACCAGTTTGTAGATATTAAAATAAAAATTCTTAAACTAAAATACAGGAGCTTTGAGATAAATAATTTAACTGATTTGCGAAAATTAGAATAAATGTCTGAATAGTTCCAAAACGTCCCTTAATTCGCTACAAAACTACGACATGGCTTCATACTTTTAGGTGAAAAGGGCCACGCAAGCAAGACATTAGGGAAGTAAGTGAATGAATATAAGACTGCTGTTTGCCGCCAGCATTGCTCCCCCCCCCCCCACAAACACACAAGTTCAAGCTCAGAATATATGACGGGTTTGCTTTTCAACCACGTCTGTTCGCTACTTTGGTAGTGCCATTCGGTATTCACTGTCTGCCTGCCTGACCGCTGGTCCTTGACCTGGAACCGAATCTGACTCTTTCTGCCAATCGAATTTGTTTTGACTGAGCGCCTGTGATTACTCTGGGTCCCGTGACTAGGCCTTTATTGCGCGCTATAGAAATCTCGAGTTTACGATTACAATTACGATTATTATGGAACTTACGGCGCGAAGCGCATGTCTAAAGGAAATAACTTTACTCTCTGTAAAACTCGCTGAAAACCAAATAACGAGCATTATTATTTACTTTAAACTTGACTTTGCTGACTTAAGGACTTTGCAATGTTTGCATCTAGAAACATATTGAATACAATTCTACAATCTCATAATTGATAGCAACCTAATCTGACCTTTGAATCTTGACCTGGAACAGAATCTGACTTGAGTTTACGATTGCGATTACGAGGTAATAAAGAAATTAAACCACGAAGCTTTCTACACCGCAGTGTGCACCTTTATTACATTCATCGTACATGACATTGAAATCATAACCATAAACTGGAGATTTGTACAGCGCCCAACGAAAGATAAGTCGCGGGAATCAACTTATTTACAGACGCTCAGTCAGAACAAAATCGATAGGCGGGTAGGATCAGATTCGGTTCCAGTTCAAACTCCAAGGGTGAAGCAGGCAAACAATCGAACGATTACGTGGATTGTGTTAAGAATTTATAAGACATCATTGATGTGCATCAGTCATTAATATGAATATTACCTTATCTTTCTTGATACGAATGTTAAAGATATGCCTATAAGTCTTATTTGGATTGTTGCAGAAGCATTTTTGTTTAACATTTTTGTTTTAGAATGACAAATCTCCGAAGATTTGGCCAAAAAGGCAGAAAGATAAGTTATATTCAGTTACAAATTATTAGTGCAAAACACAGCCACGTGTTAATAAAAACCTGCACTGTCTTTCGTAAAGAAGGACATAATATGCACTTAATGTAGGAATTAATATAATATTATGATAAACACGAGATCGTCTTTTGAAGGCTTGGCCTAGCACGGTATAGATGGCTCTGGTTTAGGCGACTTGCGCGACTTGATCAGTTGGGCGTTAGAAACCGTGGTTAATGGAGAAGTGCTTGGAAACCGAAGTTTCAGTCATTTTTTAGATTTCGTAGGAAATGTACTTTGTAATTTTTGAAAGTGTTTTCATATTGTAGTTGCTAAATGCTGACAAATGGGCAGCGAGGCCCAAACATTGCAATGGATTCATCACCGTTATGAAGACACATCTTTAGTCATCTTTCGTCAGCAACAGAAAAAGTCAAAGGATACGCTGCCTTTTCGAGGATTTCAACAGTCACCGCCATCGTCAGCGTCATCATCAAAATTTTCTGCTGGTCCCGCTGTTCTTGTAACAAAATCCGGAAACAACGAGACGAAGACAAGTGAAAAGCAGATACAGTCGTCGCTGTGTGTCGTTTTGTGATTATAGACACTGATTACATTTCTGTTTGACAATCAACAAACCCCAATAGAATTTGCAAGGGGATTAGCTGTGCTGGCGATGGAGTTTCATCCGATACTGGAGAGAGGGATCGAACCTAGTTCAAATCTGTGGTATGTCTTATCAGCTGTAGGGGATTGTCCCACTATGCGCATTGGCCACACTTGCACCCATGTTCCAAAGCCACAGTCAAATGGTAAATTATATTTTATAGGTGGTGCCAATCCAAATGGTACGTTTGCTGAAGTGTATGTCCTAGATCTTGATACTCATGTTTGGGATACAATTGAATGTACTGGTCTGAAAGCTCGGTATGAGCATTCAGCATTTTTACCTTCCTGCCAACCAGACAAAATTTACATTTTTGGTGGAGCTGACCAATATGGTAATATGAATGATATTCAGGTGTTTGATACTGTCTCAAATACTTGGAGTTCTGTTGCTTGTACTGGTAACCTGCCTTCACCGCGGATATTTCACAACGGACCTTATATTGGGGACCGCCTCATTGTCTACAGTGGGGGAGACAAGGGAACTGATCCAGTGGGAGATCGGCAGGTATACAGCTTTGATGCTTCGACGAACACCTGGAGTACGATTCGTATGAGTGGTACGCCGCCAAAGCCAAGACTTGGACATCTGATGGTTGCAGTTGGAGACAAGGTTTTTGTCCATGGTGGAATGTCAGGAACAACATTCTACAGCGACCTTCACATTCTAGATCTTGGAAATTGTTCATGGACTGCTGTTAAGCAGAAGAAAGGTCAGCCTCCTCCAAGAACCGGCCACAGTGGCTTTGTTAGTGGATCTGATATTTACATTTTTGGTGGAATGAATCGTGATGGTGCACTGGACGACTTTTACAAACTTGACACAAGTGAGAACGCAAGTGCTTCATACTCTGATTTAAAATAGAGGCTTCGTTTAATGACTTAGTACTTAAATAAATTTCAGCACTTTGAGCTGATATTCACTACTGTAGTCAGGATTCAAATCTTGCTTATGTCGTGTTCACTGTCAAGCCTTAAATGCTGCAGAGAAAGGTTGTGTAGTAGTTGGATTGCTGTCGAAATGAATCATTGTTTGAATGGCTCTTCTGTTAGTAGTTCAGTCACTTCATCCTGAAAACAGTGGTAATTACTGGCAAGTGTGTAACGGCATTCATGTTTTATCTGATTTCTCACTACCTTATGTTAGTAACTGATCTGTAATTCCTATGCTGCAGTGGTGCTAATTAATACAGTCTGAGACACTACTGAGCACTTTAAAAAAGCAGCATGTGGAATATGAAGCAGATTTTGTGCTTGAATATATTCTGTTTTGTGTATGTGCCTTCACTGAAAAGTTTATCTAATAAATTGTGTGCTAAAGATAATTGCAATTTTTTTTAATTTTGAAAAAAACACTTATGTTAGCAGATCATATCATCAGAGTATAGAAAGCTTATCTATATTCCTCAACACCAATGAAATAAAAGTGCATTTTAGTTCCTTTTGCTTAATATCTGTTAAATTCCTTTAAAAGGACAATTCGTTATGCTACATTTTTATAGTGACACATCAGAAAATGGCTAGTGAAGATGACATTTGCTTTGTTGATCTGGTTTGCTGCAGTAACAATGAAGTGGACTGAATTGAAGACTGAAGGTTCCCCTCCTGGCAACAGGCTGGACTTTGCCACCTGTGTTTTCAATCTCAAGATTCCATTATCAGAAGCAGTGACTAAGGAAGCAGTTGCTGGTGAAAACAAGCTAGACATTAAGGAACAGAATGGAACTGGAGACAATGTCATACCTACGGAAAGTGGAAATGAGGATCTTACACCAGAACTTTCTCCAGATTTGAAGCCCAGAGAATCAGGTTTGAATAATGCAGTTTTGCATTTGTTTTTTTTTCTGCTCATTGGACATTTGTACTGTTGGTTACTTAGGACAGTTTCATACTAGCCTTGGCTGATCTATGCCAGACTGATCTTAATTATAATAGAAATATAATAGACTATTTAAGTATCACGCAGTAACAAAAAGACAGTAAACTCAGTACAGTACAAGTCATCAATCAATTGATGACCAATTCTTATATCAGCTCTCTGGACATAGTGTCTAGATACATCAAACCTAGATACATCAGTGTCTAGATACATCAAACCAGTATGAACAGGTCCAAGAGGAGAGGCAGGCTAGCTATGGTTATGGTCAGTTTGGAAAAAGTTCATGATCTGAAACATTGTGAATTTTATGCCAATATTTATCAGCATGTGGCAACACTTGCCACCACAGGTTAGCAGAAAGAGTAAGAATACTCATGCTAGTCATGAATGGATTGTTTCAGTTATGTAATTCTTTTGCTATAGCTAGTAGAAATATGTGTCTGAATTGTAAGCTATTTGCAGTAAATGCTTATGTATATGTAAATTTCTCAGTACCACACTACAACTTTATGTCTGGTAATTAGTCAGATCTGCAGTAGCCAGTTATTAGGTCTGTTTCAGTGCTAGGTCAAATCCAGAGATCAAGCCAAGGTGATCTCTTGTCATCTCATGTCAGTATTTTACCATGTGTAAACCTTTTTTGAAAATAATAAAACATTTTCTGCTTAAATTCTTTTCAGCTTCAGGTGCCTGTGAAACCTTACCAGAGGGCAATGCTGCAGAATTTGAGGGTCAAGGATTGAATGAATGCATAGCGAAATGTAGACTGGAAGAAACAGGTGGCTGTGCCAGTGCCTCCTGTGCAACTTACAAGACGATACAAATGGGCCTGATCCACGGTGGCACGGACACAGAGGGCGAGATATTTGAAGACACATTTGTTATTCTGCTCAGGACATTATCATGAACTTTGATTTCTAGTGGTTACATGACCAGAGCCACTCCCTGAGCTGGTGTGAAGAATGCTCCAGGGGGTAGCACATGTGAAACAGGAACTGACAGAGGTTGATCATTTGTCATGGTTGTGAAGATATCTGACTGTAGACAGAATTTACTCAACTTTTACTAGTAATGATAGGCATGCATGAGATTTCAATTAAAGAAATGGATTTTATTCTGTTTTATAAGATAATACTGTTATGAATGTCTTGACTTGTGGTACTCCCTAGACCCATGACTTTTTATGGTTTAATTGTAGCATACAAACACAGTTTAACTGAAATTTCAAATGATGCACTGTGTAAGATTGCAATTATAATGGAAACTAGTCTTATACAGCTTTATCAGCTGCATTTTAGGTGTGTTACAGCAAAGATGCAGACCTTAATTTGATCACTTCTAAGTATCAACTCAGCTTGTTAACTTAGCTTATTAGCTTGTGTATCAACTGTATTTGTGCCATTGTCTGTCTGATCTTCAGGCAGCCGGACTTGGTTCTTGACATGGCATCTTTTGGCAACCCCACTGACCCAACACAGCACTCATGAATAATCTGGTGCCCTGTGCATAGCTTTTAAGTAGCGCTTTAGAAATTTCAAGTTTACAATTGCGATTATGTGCAATGTGTGTTGGTGTAAACTGGTTCGACCGTTTGATACTGCTTCACTGTACCAAACATGCCTTGTTAACGTTGATATTTAAAAGTTACAGTAATATGAAGCTAATGCAGAACACTTCAGTCTTAGCAAAGGCAATGAATAGAAATCATTTTTCTTAAAAAAGTTTAACGTTAGTGATAGGTGGTGGCTTGGTATGGTGTATATGATACAAGTGGCTTGGTATGGTGTATATGACACAAGTGAAGTTAGGCAATGTTGATCGATCATGGTTAGTATTTGGATTGGCAAACCATTCATGCAATACCAGGCTATATGGGCCAACTTGGCCTGCCATCCATCCAGGGTTTGTACGAGTACCAATGCATGATTATGGGAGGGTGTTAAAAATGTTCCATTGTTGGAATGCTGGAGTCATGTTTGCACTTCAGCCTATATCCTTCACTTCCAAGGTCTGCATATCAGTGTTAACAACTGTGTTACCTGTACCTTTAACAGACTACAAATTTGAAGTGCCTTAAATTTATTTGAAAAATTCATACTTATAACGTATGTGGCTGGTATGTTAAAGCTACCTAGTTTTGACAGGGTTTGAGCAGTTACACTTGTTCCAAACTCTGCAACTGATTGATATCCATTGTTATTATGCAATCTAATTTTTTTATGTGAGCTTAGGATTAGAATTGGAATGTGCAAAATGAACAGCAAGTTAGCAACAAGATCACACTGTAAAATTTGTCTTATTTAAATATTTTCTTTAGAAGAACTGCAACTAGTTGACTTGAGCATATCTTGAAGGACATTAATTGCATTTGTGTGTTATTTGTTCAGTACTATCGAGGTTTAAGATATTTTTTAAAATTTCATACAAGTTGTGTCATATCAGCATAGAGCTTTTGGTTTGTGTTTTATCTACCGATAGTCTACATGTTTTAAGTGGCATATATTAAGAGCCAGTTTCATACACAGCTGTTTAATAATTTGGCTTTTCACAATGCATTATGTATTGTTCTTCACAGGTCAAATAGATCACTGTACCAGTAGATGTCAGTAGCATAACAGGAATGTGGTGTTGTATCTGTATCTCTTGCTTTAAGGAAGCTCTTATTTTGGCTAAAAATAAAACCAAGGAAATCAATGTTGAAGTTCTTTATTGATTACTAGCCTGTAACATAGCCATATGTCATGTACTGGTAGTGCACAACCCTTGTTTGTCAAAATAATACTGTTGCATTATAGAATATTTCCTTATATCCTGCTAAATGGTTGTAAATGTGGGTTTAGCATGTTCTGTGCTTTGTGAACTGTAAGGAAATGTTATTTTATGAACTTGGTAGAATGGAGCTAATACCTGTTTTGCATGTTAGCTGTGCATGTGCCTTTTGTTACCTTGTTGCTAATGGCTATGTGTAGAACATGAAACTTAGTTCTTTTATTGTGTTTTCTTATATTGCTGTGTTTTCAGTATTCAGTTGCGTTTATCCTTTACTCCTCTGATGTTAGATTCCATCTTGTCAAGTGTGCCTGCTTGGGTCCTCTTGCGGCAGATTGGCCAAGTGCTTTGAAAACCTACTTCTGTAGTCTTGTGGCTCTGGTTCTGTAGTGGTATTTGGATCTGTCTTTATGTTGTTCTTCTGATTCGTGTCTTGTATTTTGGATGAAGTTTGATTGGTTATGTTGCAATTCTGTATAGCAGATGACTTATCAGTCGTTGGAAGGTCCTGTCTTTCTGGAGGTGGAACTGTATGAACTGGATTTTGTGTGGTGGTGTGATCCTGATCTTTCATGGTAGAGTCATTACTTGTTGTCTTCAGCTCCGTTTTGACAGCTTCTTCCTCACTTGTTTCCCTTTGAGCTGGAGCTGTCTTAATGGATTCACGTCTTCTTGAAAAAGCATTGATGTTGACGATTAGATCAGCCTTTTTGAATCGCTGTCTTTTACTAGGTGCTTGAACTTTCTGAGTGGGGTTCATGTGATCTGTTTTGACTGTGTTTTTGTGATTTGTGTGTTGTTTGTTGGTTTGAGCCTCATCAGTCTGAATGGGTTCTTGTCTTTTAGTTGGAATTATATCTGTTATTAATGGGTCTTGCTGTACTGCTGCTGTAGCACATGTGTTTAAAGAGACCTTCTGCTGTTGTGTAGTTGCTGTGAGATTACTTTTGCTGGGGTCTTCTTTGTTTGTTGGAGTCTGACTTATAGCCAAAGAGTCTTCTTTAGTTGATGACGAGTGGTCATTCTCTTCCATCAGTGGTTCTTGGATGACACCTGATAGCTGGACTGCTTTCAAGAAATCATGTGTTGTAGCAGAGGGGTTTGCTGTTTTCTCCTCAGCATTTCCCTGTCTTCTGGTGTCCACTGTGTCTTGTTTGCATTCCAGTTCATTGACATGACTTCCTTTATTTTGGATTTTCTTTTGTGAGTTATAAAGGTTTTGTACTAAAGGAGACATATCTTTTGGAATAGCTGCTTTTGGATAAGATTCTTTCATTTCTTCCTCTGATCTGTAGTATTTCAGAATAATATCCTTAGCTAGCCTTGCCAGACTCTTTAGAGAACACATGGTAGCCTCTGGTCTGCTCACAGGCTTTTTATCTCGTCTGATCACTGCTGCATAACTAGCATCAGCATGACCCATGCTTGGTTTCATTGCTACTAAATCAGGCAGTGCTGAAGGTAGTGGTGGATATTCATCATAAGCGTCTTGCTGAAAGGCAGTTTGAAGTCTCGTTTGATTGGGTGGCAAAAGGGGACAAGACGGAGGGGGTAGCACTTTGCTAAGTTGAGTAGAGGCACTAGACCCTGTTCCTGTTGAACGAATTGACATCAAAGGCAGAGTCTTTGACTCACTTTTGGTGGACTGAATTGCACCACTCGTTGTACCAAGTGAAGTTGTCAGAGGTGGGGACTGTGGTTTGACTGGCTGGATTAGTGCACTGCTTCTAGCTGAGTCGTCTGGAACTAAAGGCATTGTTGGGGATTTTGGGAGGCGTGGTTTGGCAGTGCATATGAAGTTGCAGAACCCTGATCCAGGTGTGAGACATGCAGTCATCGTGATCTTATTGTTTTCATTTGGCTTGCCTGATGCAGGATCGCTGGTGTTGTTCGATTTGCAAAGTGCAGAAGAACCAGTGGTAGAGTATCTCTTTCTTTTCTTGTTCTCTTCTGGACCAGGTTTTATAACAGGTGTCACAGTTGCATCTGGACTGATTTTCTGTAGGGTGTGCAGTGCCTGGGTAGAAGCAGCATCTGTTGAAGTAGAGATCGATATGATGTTGAGGTCTTTTATCAGTGTCAGCTGTGACATTGACGAAATGTCAGTCATTTCCATGCTTTGAATCGTGCCCATCATTGTTGGTCTGGGGTTGGTGCCTTGTGCTCCGGACCCCATAACTAAATTTTGATTTGTGGCTGGTCTGCAATTGATAGATGTAATTGTGGGATTTGAAGCAATACTTGTTTCATTTCCTCGGCTGTTGACTCCTGTTTTTCCTAAGCTGGAGGCAGATTTTGCATCTCTTGAAATATCTGCTTGGGTTGTAAGAATGGCAGAGTCTTTGGACTTATCTTGCTTGCCATCAGTTGCAGCTACCACCGACACGGTAAGAGATTTAGTTGGCGGAATGACTTCCGTGGTTGTCTGACAGCTCATTGATGATATAGCTGGGGTAGTTTTTGCCAGTGTGGGTAGCTCACTTGAAAGCCAGTTCACACCCCCACTGTACAGTAAACCATCTACCTGTATCATTTCATCTTTCTTGGCTTCGTTTTTCACGACTGTGTCTTTCGTAGTAGACTGGGTCATGTTGCTGCCAGGTGATCTGTTAGATTTCTTTCTTGGTTCAGGTGTTGGTCTGGCAATGGAGCAACAGGTGGTGGCAGTAGCATTTGTTTCTTTGGTAACTTCTATGCCAGCTGTCATCGGCATTGTGACAAAGACTGGTGCACTTTTTGTGTCTTGTTTGACACTGGAACTGTTGTCTCGTTCTGTTACTTTTACAAGGTGATTATCTTTGATTTCTACTAAGTAATCTCTACTAGTAGGATTAGATTTTGTTGTTGCATCGTTAAGGTGTAGTTCTTCCTCCTCCTCTTTGTCATTTCGAAAGTACACACATAATTTTTTACTGTTAATCTGAACAGATTTTTCAGCTTTCCTTTTTAAACCTTCTTCTGCATCATCTCTCTGCATCTTCATTCTTTCTGTACCAGTCTTGCAGCTAGATGTGTTGCTTAGCACACTTTGTTTTCCCTCTTCTTTTAGCATTTGTGCTTTGCATTGGCAGGAACATCTTGCACAACTGCTGCTTTCATCTGTAGATTTGAAGTTTGTGGTTGCATCGTTGTTTTCTTCACTGAACAAATAAGATAGTGCAAGGTTTGAACCAGAGTAAGTATTACCAGATGATGCTTGATTTTTTGCTGTTTTTTCATAAAACCGATCATCAAACAGACGTCTGAGGGAAAGGTTTGACCCAGAGTAGCAGTTGATATTTCCAGATGGCTTCTGTTTTCTAGATTTGTCTGGAGTATGTTCCCCAAACAAAAATCTTGAGGAAAGGTTTGATCCAGAATAGATTTCAGCAGTAGGTGGCTGGTCCTTTGTAGTGTTTTTAGGTGCATTTTCTTTAAATAAGAATCTGAGAGCTATCTTGGAACCAGAATAAGTATCATGGTTTAGCAGTACTTTGTTCTTCTTCAGTGTGCTTTGAACTTCTCCAGTCAAGTTTTGTGAGTTCTTTCCTCCATTTCTTGTAACCTTAACAGACCTTTTATTTACTGACTTCTTTTCACTGGTGCTTGGATTATTGGTGTCCTTGCAAGGGTTGCCGATTTGATTCTTGCAAGATTGATTGATGTGGACTTGGTCTTTCCTGTGCTGACCAGCTGATGTAAAACTGTATTGGTGCTGGTTCTGCTAGTGATAAATTAAATAACAGTAATAGTAACAAACTAGTATTAGTAAAACACATCCTAGGATAACTAACGCTTCTGTATTTTTCATAGAAATACTGAAACTTTCTTATGAAGTTATAACCCTGACCTTGTAGAACCATGTTTAAGCACAGTATTATAATGGGGTTGAGTTGTAACAAGGCTGCCTTCTATAGCTGAATTAAATTTGGGTTATGTTATCCAACCATAGTTTATTAAATGAACTTATTTTGTACTGATGCATGCTACAAGGAGGGTCTGTGTATGTAACAATACTTAATCATCCAGCAGCTCAGTAGATTTTGGAAAGTTGTCATAGACTAGCCCAACTAGAAAATATTTAAAATATAAAAAACAAAAAAGATGTAGAATTAGAAAAGAATGTCATTCCATCTTTTTGTCTTTTGTCTCCTTTCATCCCCAAAATGTGGTAAAATGACGTTGATAATACTTCACACCTATGGTTGCCTCTCTGGGATAGTTTAAAGGGACCAGTCTTACCAGTAAATACAAAAACATCAAGAGTCAAGGAGAGAAACAAATTCCTGGTACCTGGGATGTGTTGGACCGTCTCTCCATGAGCCAGGTTGTAATTTCTTTAAGTTTCTGCATCACCTCTTGTTCCACTTCAAGATGAAGTTGAATCAGATTCCATTTTCCCCTGCGTTCCTCTGCCAGAGCCTCCTCCAATGACAGCTCTCGTTGTTTCAACCGGTTCACCTCATTCTGCAAAGCTTCAATTTCCTTCTGCGAGCAGATGCAATCTTTCATTTCACACTGAAAGTTAACCATGAAAGCGTATAATAAATAATACAAAGTATATTTCACAGTTTAGTCAATATTGAGACTAATTATGCAAATTTTGTGACATATGTCTGCTTGTTATGTACGTATTTTGAACACACTTTTATGGCACTTTTAAGAAGGTCTCAGAAGCAATGTAAACAAGACAATTTAACTTATCTAAAAAAGGCAAATTAACTTAACTGCACTAACTGTGCATAAAAAAAGAACTTGCAGTCATTCTAAACTAAACTAATGACTTTCCAAATCGAAATTTCAGGAATCAGTCTTTAGAAGCAAAGGAGGGGAGATGTTGTATATATTAGGTAAATCTGTAGTTTGGCATGAGACATCACACATAAAAGGCATCATCTGATCACATGTTATGCATCAAAGAACACATTCTTCCTCACATTTCAGGAAAAAGAATAAAGTAACCAACATACAACATGAAAAGTCAAATTGTTGTTAACTAGCGGCCAACCTGCTTTGCAGGCTTTCTCAGCAAGAAAATTCTTCTTCGAAGGGATCTAATGATGTCCTTGGATTGTTGGCATCCAATGCAGTTTATGGATGGTGAATAGGAAGATAAGGCACTGAATGACAATCTGCTCCAGTCTTTGAGACCCTCACTACCAGCAAAGCGATGTGAAACTGGATATTTTGTTGAATCAATCACACAGTGTCTAGCAACCAGATCTTCATAGCACTAAATAAAACATTTATATAATACATATTTAAAATCTGTTATTATAATGGTCATCACATTATATGTAAGCCTGTTTAGGCCTAATAAGCACACATAAATATAACTGCATACTAGTAACTAGCTTGGTTATACTAGTGTGCATTTTATGCATAGCCAGATCTACATGAAAACCTGAAGGAGATGTGTTAGACACACATTTATTAATTCTGTTATCAATTAATCTGAACTAACTGTTTCAATTTTTGAGAGATATACAGATGGAATATTTTGCAATTACTGAGCACTACAAATTTTGGTGGCTGGTTACAGTTCTGAAATTCACTGCCTGCTTCTCTCTGTAAGTTCTCTGATGTCATTTAGGACTGAACTCAAACTTTACTGCGACGCTTATCCTCAGTAACCTGTCTTTGGGTCTTTCTGATTCTCTGTTATCAACCATATCTGCTTGATTATAAACTTCTGTTTCACTTCAGTGACCACTGACTGATGCCTCGCATCTTATGACAACGCTGCTACAGAAATCTCTAGATCAGAGAAATTTAAACTCAGTTATTTGAAATAACTTACAAGCAATTATATAAACAAGCAGTCTGCCTGCTCAGCTGACACCAACAGTTTGGCCGTTCATATCCTAAACAGGGTAATGACATTTTTCACATAGGTCAGATTCATTATCCATAAGTAGTTGACCCAAACCTGTTAAGGAGGTAAGAGACGGTTCAGTTGGAGCAATTCACAATATCAATATCCAGATACATACAATTCACCCTCATAAAACAAGACAGGAAAATGAAGCAAACTGCTAGCACTTCACACTTAACGCACTATCTGTGGATCAGAAAAAGTGGCTAAACAACTTACAAGGTGGATTACAGCATTTTCCATTTGCAGTAGTGCATGCTGCTGATGGAAGAATTCGTAGGGAACTATAGCTTTTTGCTGCTGGCTGGTAGTGGATGGTTGTGTAGTTGCAGATGTTGTTTTCGATGTAGTGTTCAGTTTTCTGACAAGTGGTAAATAGATTCGAATTCCAAATACACTGCTGCAACCTAAGAGCTTCTCTGATGCAGTCATATATAAGAATTGGTAGTAGGTATCTTTTCCACAGTTAACCTGCAATACAAGTGACATGGGTTAGATAGGTCCTTAAAAGGCATTACTAACATTCAAATATATGCATACATTAAATAAGCTCACATGGTGACGTAGGTACAGGTGAAATCTGGAAACTTCTGTGGTATATTGCGCTGTTATTTAATGCACCATGGATCAATGGATGGTCACTTCTAAGCAAAACTGCAGTCCAAAATCACAATTCATTGAACAGAACAAGTCATAATTCCTGAGACCATATGACAGATTACAGTTAAATAAGCAATCAGAAAACAAGAATTTAGCCCAGAACTCAATGACGTTGCAGAGCTCGCAGAGCAGAATGAAACAGGTAACAAATTCCAATGCCTTGGGCCAATGACCAGGAAAGACTGGAAACCCAGGACCGCTGTGGCTCAAGGTACAAGACAGTCAATGATTTGTGCAGTATTTGCGAGTTTGAGTTGAGCAATGATGAAGCCTGTGCAATTATTGCAGATGTGGCAGTATTTGCGAGTTTGGGTTGAGCAATGATGAAGACAAGTTGGCTGGCCAATGTATATTATCCTATAAACTAAGAGACATGTTTAAACTGGATTCTCTGTTCAGTGGCAAGCCTGTGCAATTACTGCAGGTGTGGCAAGGTAGCAGAATCCAGCCAGACCAGAATGATTGGTTGAGGGTTCATCTTGCAATGCAGTGTGTGAGTTTGTGCTTCTGTTGAGCAGTCACTCTGAGCAAGTCTTGTACACAGAGTTGGCAAGCACCATCACCTGACGGTCTCTTCATCTTTTCATTAAATAAAGGTGCCACATAAATATAAGAAAACAAATAATTCACTAAGTAACTTTGAAGGTTCTATATGACACGTACAATTAAAGGTTTAATACATAACTCTCTCTTAAAAACACACTAGATTCTCACTACTACCCTAGCTGCTTTGATTTTGTTCACTAATACAGATTTAAACAATAACGTTAAGAAATCATATACACTGGAGTCTTCTTACAATACTACCTTAGGTGCCATATCAAGTACTGCCATAACAAGGTTGCAACTTGAGGCCATTTTCCAAAGCTGCATTAAATTTTGGATTCATGTCTCTGCTGTACTACATCAGTAATTGTACTCGCAATCTGAAGATTTCTTTAGCACCCAATGAAAGCTAAGTCAAGGGAATCAGCTTATTCATAGTCAAAATAAAATCAGTAGGCAGGTAAGGCAGTTTGGTTCAAGGTCAATCTCAAAGGTCAGACAACAACTGGACGGCTATGGTACATGGTGCTTAGAATTGAAGCAGCAACAGAGACAAGGAAAAGAGGTGGAAGTCAGGATAGGATGTTGTTGAACAGGAATGGAGATTGCAAGGGATGCAGAGTTGGTAGAACTGATCTAATAGTTGCCATAATTCTGGTGGCAGTTTGTTTTACAGCGGTACAATGGCTTGATCATTATAATCATAGGAACTAAAAGAACATTCTGGCTTATTACGATAATGATTATACAACTGAAGGAACAAAACAAATATATTGCAAAGTAAAAACGTGAAGTGAATGTGATGCTTACAGGTATGTTAAATTCATTGATCCTGAAGTGCACCAGTCGTTCCAGTGGCTTCTTCTTGTCGTACGGATGCTTTTGAGCCCAGTGGAAGCCCATGTACAGGTATTTTTCTGAATCGCTGCGGCTCACCTGAAAAAGCCCTATCCAATCTCCTGACTTTGGATGGAATGAATTGCTGATATGGTATCGAAGAGCGAGGTTCTGGTCATGGGTAATCAACTCACCAATTCGACAAAAGGTCACAAGTTTCAAGTTGTTGGACAGGACAGAGCCAATATCTACAGGTACCGGCTGTTTGTTGGCCGACATTTTGCTATCAGATGCCACTGTAACAAAATAATTTCATAATTCCTTTCAAACCCAATGCTAGCAGTAATATACAAAGACAATTTATTGCAATTTGATAAGAAAGTTAGTAAATATAAAAAAATATAATTGTCATGTAGTTAAATCCCACCAGTGCATAATGATATTTCAAACACGCCTATGCTACGGAAATCCAAACAACTGTGCAATTTCTCATAATCAGATGTATGAATGAATATCAATAACAGTTGGCCATAGGTATGGATTGGGGTTTGAGAACCGTTACTGAATCTCATAAAATTTTACCTGATAAACAGGACCTCAAGGAGTTTAATGCACCTATTCCCATCTTCCAGAACCAATCTTGTGAGATTTTCTGGCAAAATTTTTCAAATTTTTAGCTTGATCCAATAGAAAAGTGATTTAGGGACTGTTATTGAATCCCGTCAAATTTACCCTGTGATAGATGCGATCTCAAGAACTGCATATTTCCATCTTCTGGAACCATCTGGGAATTTTCTGGGAATTTTCAAAAATTCAGCTCGAACTAATGGAAAGTGTTACTGAATTTCATCACATTTCACCTGGTAATAGACAGGACCACAAGAAGTCTAGCGTGCCTATTCCCATCTTCCCAGAACAGATCTGGTAATTTTCTATCAATTTTTAAGCAGTTAAAAAGTGGTTTACTACTTTTTAAAAAATAGGTGAAACAGGTTAAAGTACAGAAGTTAAACTATGAAACCTCAATTATTACTTTACTGCTTTTGCTTAATTAATTTCAGCAACAGATATTCCCACCTTGTTCCCAGTGTCTACAAATCATTTCTGTTGAGCTACTACAGCTGGCAACACTGCCTGTTTGGTTATATTTACCACCGTCTGATTAAGCCATTTAGGCCTACCCGTCATCTGATTAAGTAATATACAATACAATACAACTACACAACTATAATTTAATAATGCCTTCTTTACAAAGGTCAGACGTGCACAATGAAGCCGGGAAACAGGAAACATTAAGAGCCATAAACAGATTGAAAATTGAGGTAATTGAGGTAATTCAGGTTGGAGCAGAGGACAGTGATCATGTATATTTTAATAGTTCATTGTTGCTATAGACGTGCCGATAAGAAAGTGAAATGAAGACCAAAAAAATTACAGCTTTATACATTAACTGTTTCAAGAAGTCTTCTGGATATCTGTCAAACTCTCCAACTTTGTAATGCATTTTATAGTCGCTGTCCGAATTTAAACTGATACAATAGATTTTTAGACACCGCGAAAGTGACATGTGTATTCAGTCCACTGTTTTGAAATGTTATCTCATTGTTTTATCAATGTCTCACAGATAACAGATGCATACATACAATACGAAACGTAAAGAAGGTTGTATGCTGTTTATATTAAGTTGAAGATTAACAATCAATTACACCTGTCTTCCAGCAGCTCAGTTCCCATCTTACAGTATTAACAAAGTTAGGTACACAAGTCATTTAGAAAGCTGTTAAAGAACCTTTTCTAAAACTAATTACAAACAACCAGTTTAACTACTGAATAAGTTACAACTACTTTTGAAAAACGCAGTCAACCCCTCTTTAACTATTAAAAAAATTCATAAATTTGCATACCTAATTTATACACCATACTCACTCTTGTCTTCTTGTGCTGCTTTCTCCCCCATTTGGCACACTCGTCCTTGAATCGTCGCTGAACCTTCTTCGCTTTCTTTTCCAGTTTTCTCCAAATTCCGTCAAATCTTCTTTCCAGATGAATTCACTCCACTTCCATCAACCGACATTCCATCTACCTCTCGACCGTTATCTCGACGTAACGTCATCTATTACATCATTATGACGTCACTTCTACTGTTCGATGGCAATGTTAGCGCTTAAGCCTTCACTATATTGATAAAGCTTAAATTCCGCTTAAGCGCTGGATGATACCGAAATAGCAAATCTCGTCTGCTACCGGCTGTCTGTGTAAATGTACCGATGCACGATCCGATTGCCCCGATACAATTATTTATCATGACTGTGTTCCAGACGGGTCGAATGGTTTCGTTTGCCGAATAGGGTGAACTTGATATCGTAATCGTAATCGTAATCTCGAGATTTCTACAGCGCTCAACAAAAGCTAAGTCGCGGGAACCAGCTTATTCACAGGCGCTCAGTCAAAACAAAATCGATAGGCAAAAGGGTCAAGATCCAGGAGTCAGGCACTCAGACAGTCGGACGGCTACGGTGGATGCTGTTTGAAATTGAAGCGAGAAGAGAGATAAGAGGAAGAGGAAGAATCAGGATAAGATTTCTGGAAAAGAAGTGTTTTCAGTCTTGAGTGAAAGACCTGCGCAGAAACTGAAAGAGGTGAAGTGTTGGTGAGTTCGTATGATTGACCAGACAACTGTCGCAATTCTGGCGGGAGTTTATTCCAAAGCGGTGGGGCAGCTATGGCTATGGAGCGATTTCCAAATTTTAAGGATGAGGTGACGGGAGGGCGAAGAAGTGTTAGGACAGATGAGGCGTGGCGCCCACTCAAACAGGCAGCGGTGGTGAAGGATCTCACCCAATTAATTAATTCATTGATAAATGAGCAGCTATATAAAAACGTGTACATTTTGTTCACATTTAGATCTCGACTTGGTACCGCATTTGCCCATGGATGCCTACCTCATCAATTTTGTTTTTGACCACGCGTCTGTTGAAACACTGGATTTCTGGGCGCTTAAGAAATCCAGAGATTACGATAACCTATAGGCCAACCTGAGGGCCCGGCCGATGTCCTAATTTCCATAAAATAATTGCCGACATCACAAACATCCTATTATGCAGACTACCGATCGTTTCTTTCTGTGATCGTTTTCCAACTGGTCAGTCTAATAGAATCTATTATTCCCCGTCGGCGAAATGATCAACCGAGTCTATGGTGCGTCATGTGAGACATCAATCGCCGAGTACTCGAGTAACCCATTACTCGGATAGCGCAGCCTGACACGCTGAACGAGTGCAGAGGTCTGTGAAAGCAAACAATGTCATACGAGAATTATAATTTAAATTGTAACATTTTTCACATACCACTATTTTAAAAGTATTGAACTAATACATGGCTTCCAGAGGAAGTTGTGATCTCATCAAGTTGATTTATTCATGTTTTTCTCTGTATTTGAACTTTTCTGGTTATTTCCTTTTTATTTCACACTTGTCTATTCTAGGATATAACTGTAAAGGTAAGTAATTAAACTTTGATACCAATGTTTCTCCAAAGCACAAACTCTTCCTTCAGGTAATGCCTCAATTTCGTAATCATAATCTCGAGATTTCTACAGCGCCTAACGAAAGCCACATCACAGGAATCATCTTATTCACAGGCTCTCAGTCAAAACAAAATCGAAAGGCAAAAGGGTTCGGTTCCAGGTCAAGATCCAAAAGTTAGGCAGAGAGGCTGTGTGGTATCTCTGGCAGGTGACGTTTGGGATTGGAGCGGAAAGAGGGATAAGAGGAAGAAGGGGAGTCAGCATAGGATCTGTGAAAGAGGAATGTTTTCAGTTTTGAGTGAAAGGCCAATGCAGAAATTGCAAGTAGTGCAGCATAGGTGAGTTTGCACGACTGGCTTTCAAACATCTTGATATAAAAATGCATCTCACCTGGCAACCGTCTAACTGTGCCTCAGCTTTGCATTTCTGTAATAATAATAATAATACAATAATTTCATTTACTGCTCGATGACTGTCATTAGCCCATGAGAGGTGAAAGCCTACAGCTTTGTGTAGTACTTTATTCACTTGTCTGATGTCGGTGTTCATTATGAGTAGTATTAACTAAGTTGCCTACTAATTTACACAAATGCAGTTAGGCAAGTGAACTCATGTAACATAACTGCAATCATAAGTACAATGATAATAAGTAGATACCAAGGCCATTATAAAATTATTTTAAAAAATCATTGAGAAATTTCCTAAAACGGAAGTAAACATACATTAAAATATTAACAAATTGCTGACCGCTGACAATAAAATACACTTTCAGGGACATCTCCCGACTCGGTCCCATCTCATAGGCCAAATGTCTGAGTCCCTATGTCTTGGTCTTGTTATGAAGCCCCAATATCTCAAGCTCATCTTGGACTTAACTATAACAAAACTAAAATAATGCCAATAACAAAAAAGGAATACAACGGGCCGATAGTTAAGCTTAAGGAACAAGAAATTGAGGTAATAAATAAGTTTGTCTATCTGGGAAGTGAAATGAAAGCAGGGGGAGGATCTGAAACAGAAATCAAAAGGAGAATAGCACTTGCAGGGTCAACCTTTAACAGGTTACAAAAGGTCTTCAAACGACATGATATAAAACTGGAGATAAAGCTAAAAATCCTCAACACATGCGTGATCCCAGTACTAATCTATGGATGTGAGTCATGGAGTATTACAAGAACAATGGAGAATAAACTGAATGCAGCAGAAAACAAATGGCTCAGAAGAATACTAAGAGTTAGCTATAAGGACCATGTAACGAATGAAAGTATTAGACAACGAACACAACAACCATTGATAAACAATGTGATTAAGAAAAGAAGAATGAAGTGGGCAGGACATATCCTGAGGATGGAGGAGAACCGTAATCCAAAGAAAATCTTTAAATACAAACCGGACGGAAAGAGGGCAGTGGGAAGACCGAAAAGAAGATGGATAGACTGCCTTGAAGAGGATCTGAAAGGTGCCGGAGTTACTATCTATGGGAAAACGGAGGGCAGACGGAGAATGACCCTTGAGGAGATGGCCGGGAAACGAGATTTGTGGAGGGATGTCATAGAGAAATCAACGATTGGATCCAGTCCAGAGATGATTACATGACATGACATGATCTTGGACTGCTACGTGAACATCTTGGTCTTGCTCGGACTGGGCTGTCTCGGATCTCATCTCCGTCCCAAGAGTTTCATAAGTATACCTGCAATTAACATTTTACAGCTCTGGGCAGCACAGCAGAAGGTAACTGAACTTGATTTTATGTTACTGAACAGAAAAACATGTTCAGTTTGAACTAATAAGCATGTATCAGTTCTTTGGCAATAATTATAAAGACCTCAAACTGAATTTGAGTGACCTTCATGAATAAATAATCAAACAGAATTAAACTAACACCACTAACCAAAATGAACACTCAACAAAACATGGTAGTCCCATCAATAAAAGACATATTCATTGAAAAATGAGCAAGGTTGAGGCTATATGGTTGCTATATAAAACCGTGTACATTAACATTTAATAAATTAATGCTACAAAAAGTAATGTATAAGAAAGTTTCTTTTTGAGTGCAGTGTCAGTCACGTAATGATAAGCATCTGATATCTCAAATTTATATTTCTACAAAATACTTTAGCAGAACCATGCAGATATATTTTAAGGTAAAAAGATAAAGGTATCACACTTGTTGCCATTCCTCTATAGAAATTATATTTGCGACATAAGTGTGTGTTGGTTATAGAACTACTGTACATTGTACAGAATTATTTTGATAAGCACGAGTCTGGTTTTAAAACTTTATTAGTTTACACTGTATATATACAAACACAAACTAACTGAATTTGAACAAACACAAACTAACTGCATTTGAACAATAATTTGAATGTTGCATGTTGAACACCACATTGCTCTGAGACCTTCACAAATACACAAAGGAATAGCACTTTAAGACAGCATTTTTTACTAGTAACTGCTGCATAATGTCAACAACATAAGCTGCCATAAGCTTTGCAAAACTAGTACATCTAGTTTTCACATCAGGCAAATTTCCTGTTTGTGTAAACTACTGTTAGTAGTAATCATTAGAAGCTACATCCAAGAACCTGCTGTACGATTGCACGAAAAGCTGTGTAAACATCTTAAGGATGCAATTACGTAATTTAGCTTTGTTTAAAATTTTTATCGAAAATAAATACTGCGAAGTTTACAGTACTGACCAGAAATCATGGATTGAACCCTGTGAAAAGAGTCATGACAATCTCAGGCTAACACTGCCAGCCTGCTAAAACTCCAAACACCAATGGCTACTGTACCCTGAAAAAAGTTGATCACATAAGCCCCAACAGATTGAATAAAACAACGCATGCAATACCTGGCTTTTTTACAGCAGAAACTGAAACAGCTTTTTGTTTAGACTATAGCACTCATGGATTTATGAGCATTCACATGACTAAGCTGGATTAAAAACCGTATTGTTGTCAGTCAGGTCACTTCTGTACTCACTTCAAATGTCGTTGCCATGCACAGCAAGCAGGAGAACAGGTTTAGATTCGACTTGCAACTGGCAGAGTGCAATTTGCAAGGGAAACTTACTGACTGGTTCGACCATTCTCTACAATGGGATGTAAGTTTTTCGTTTATGTACATAGAACTACTCTCCTGCCAACTATTATTAAATTTCAACATAAACTGTTTTAATATTTCTGCTTTAACACCTGTGCTTTCATCCACAGTTACCTAAGTAATCGGTGTTTTTATAAGAGAAACTAGCTGATCTCATATTTGTAAAATTATAAGTGTGGTGCTTACAAGCTTACCAGATGAATCGAAAGCACTCCAGTCTCCACTTTTCACTCCGAAATTTGCTCCTTATGTTAGACGTGCTGTGATTCGCACAAAACCTTTCATGCCTTTCTTGCTCTAATTACACATCAATTTCTTTATGGACAGAAGGTCACACAGCAGCATAAATTAAAGCAGCAGGTCAAGTAATCAACGCTCATCATATTTCTAACTAGTTTGGCCCTTCGTGTTTTACAATGACCACAAAATCACACAATCCAGGATGTAACAGAAATTTATCCAAACACAAGATGTCATCATACTAAAAAAACAACGAAGATGACAACAGAATACGAACATTTCTAAAATACAGCAAATCCTGGTAATGCAGAAGATTCCACCACACAAGAGTGTAACACTCATAAAGGCTCGCGCTGTGCAACATTCATGAACGGAGTTCACAAAATCAGTCGTGCCGATCTGTCCCCACATTAAGGGGAAACTTCTCCCCGTCTCATCTACTTCCCTACTAATAAAACCCCGCTAATAAAAGTAGTTTGGCTACTTTGTTATACATTTTATAATATACTTCTACTATAACTTATAATTTATTATTATAATATTAAAATTCATTAATATTATAATTCTATTATAATTTACAGTAATCGAATTTTATTATTATTATTTTGTTATCAATAGACAGCAAAATTTTTTTAGACATTTAAGCAAGAGAAACACTCAACAACACATGTTATAATGCAAAAAATATTAGAGCGGACATGACCACATGTGTCTCCTCAACCTACCCGGTAAACATTGGGTGGGACATGTCCCCCTACTCCATAGGGATCAACACCCCGCACCATCACCAGGAGAACTGAATCTCATCCACTGGAGTCGTGCAACCCAACCACATCTCATTAGAAGACACAAACAGTAACTTCCTACTTTGTATGTCTGTATTTTGACAATAAGTATAGTGCCTTTTAAGTATCTCACTAATGTGCTGCCTGCACTAACCTAAGAAGTGTTAAAATCATTCATCCATAAACAGCTAGCCTCAGTGCTTGCTACCTGCTCATGAAATAGCATACAATACCGTGGAGCTAATTCAGAATATCCCATACCTTTCACTAACAGTTCAATATTTTTTGTAAGTCACTGCATAAATAAGCATGAAATTACAATTACAGTTACCTTACACAACACACTGTAACTGTAATCATAATCGTAAATTTGTAAAGCGCCGCTTCAAGGTAGCCTCAAAAGAGGCACTCCCGGCCCGTTGTCCCAGAACTGGGGAATAACCTCACTAAGAACACTGGCAATCAAGGTAAATCTGCCTGCCACAGATCAATAAAATCTTCAAAGCCTCATAGGGTCCTACTTCCTGAATTCGTCTCCCTCAATAATTGCAACCTCATCTCCTTTCTCTCCCCCGTTCAGTGTTCCGCCGGCGCCTGAAGACTGTACTGTTTAACAACGATTTTACCTTTTTGGGGTCGGAAGCACCGCTGTTGAGTTTATCCTCTAAGAGGTGCTTTAAAAATTCAAATTACAATTACAAATGGTTACTAGAACCTAAGTTTAATACACAGAATTTAAAACAGGAGGTCCGATTTCTAAGTTCTCATATTAAAATCTCTTTAAAATATTCACAGGTTGCAGGCATACAGACTGCTAGTAGCTCTTTCAAAAATTCGATGCCTCAGTAGGCCACAAGAAAACTGTCCATGGCCATAATTTACAATGCTTGCTGCATCAACCGTAACAACGCTAATCCACCTGAACTTCTTAGTTGAGTCTCATATGTCAGATTCCAGCCAACGATCAGTAGTGGACCTCATATTTTAAATTCTCCTCCTAATTCTCCAGTTAATTTATCATTTGCTGAAGATGAAGAAAGCGCAACAACTTAGCAAGAGTTCATTTTACACAGTTTTCGTCAAAACACTGAAGCCGCTGTCAGAGTTCCAGTCTTGAAACTATTTACAATCTAAAATTAGAAAGAAACAATTTGAAATCAGAAATATCAGTAAGCCTCTAGCCATCATGTCATTTTTTAATTATCAACTGGCTTTAATAACCATAAATGCTTGTTGAAATATGAAATAAAAATAATGCTAGAACTAGATGGTAAGCCAGTGAGAAGGTAAGCAGATACACAAGTGAGGAATTAAGTGATCTGCAAAAAGTCACTATACATCTGCACATCGTAATCGTAAGCTTGAGATTTCTACAGCGCCTCACAAAAGCTCAGTCGCAGGACCCAGCTTTTTCACAGGTGCTCAGGTTATCTCGGTACGCAGTTTATACTATTTTATTTTAAACAGATGGTTGCCGTGAGCTTACTATATTTTCCAGACAGTTTCCAGGCTGTAATGACAGTGCTGTAATGCACAGAACAACGCTAAATGAATTTGTGACAGGAGGCAAATTAGAAATGACTGTCAACTGTTAAATTTGTTCCGACTCAATCATATTTTATACTTTCCAAATTAAAGATTTTTACAATTTTGTTGTGTGTTGCATTAGTATCAGATTTTTGATTTCTTTGTTCTACTTTATCATGAAAACCAGCCCAAGGACCCTAAATAGAGCAACAAAAGATAACATGGAATGCAGTCACAAACTAAAACTACGTATTAAGAAAAGGTATTTAAAAAAAAATTATTAGTGTAAGAAACCAGGAAAACATGTATGCTCTATCTGTAAATATACAATTCCTAATACAAAAACGACAAATTTCTGCAGAGCATATGCTTGTATGGGTTATACGCATGAAAATAAGGTAACTGCAACAACATTAAATATCATGGAGATGTGTGAAGAGAGTACATCTCACAAGTCTCTCTTGAAGCAATGCTACATAAATTTACAATTACAATATAAATTTCTCATTATATTACAGTACAACAGATTCAGTTGGTTGGATTCTACACATCTGTTGACTTTTCCAGCTATTTTTCCAGCACCATTTGCTGAATTTAACAAACTCCAAGAGTGACGAGTGCCTTCGAAAGGTTCTTAGAAGGTACTGCAGAAATGTTCAGTTACCTATGTACATCAGACAGGAAAAGGTGACTTACTCCCCTAGATGGCAGCACTCATTCTACACCATGAGCAAATATCATAACCAGACCAGGATCCATGATCATCTCTTCAGCCATGTGGAGATTCTCACAAGCCATGACAATCACAGCTTGCTTTCCTGCACAACAACGTTACAGTCAAGAATAGTTAGACTCGTTATGGTATTCCATATGTACACAAAACATGCCAAGACATTTTCTGTTGTACTGTATTCGTCAATTTATATACAGCCTTTTATAGAAAGAACTACTCAGAGGCACTCAAACTTTTACCTCTGCATGCTCACTGCAAGAGAAAAACTGAGTGGAAAATTCCTGCGATTATTTCAGCAATTTAGAGAGATTTTTAGACACACTGAATACTGGTAACTGTCAAAATACACACATTTCCATCGTAATTGGAGGTTCTTAAAAGGCGCCATATAAATAACATACAAATACATCAAGAGCAGCTGTGGAATTTAAAATTACAGAGCAAATAGATAATCAGTTGCAGAGCAACTTGAAATAACAGCCAAATTATTGCTTATCTAGCACAGCAGAGGTGTATATCCAAAGCCAGCTAACCCTGCCTCTGTATATATACACGTGTACACATGACTAATTAACCGCAGTTAATTTATCTTCTTCTATTTTGTCACTAAGCTGACTAATCGTGCTAATTAGCCAACACATTTACCAACCCCCTGCCGCACACAACATACCCTGCCTTGTGCAAACTGCAACAAATATTCTGTCCTTGAACATTTCTCTTGCTTACTTGCAACTTTGCAAGTTAGACCATTCGGTCACTTGCAATGTCTCAGTGACTCTCTTGAACTTTGCTCCCTTCTCTGCCTGTCTAGCTGACTCCATCAAATAGCTACTCACTGATTCCTCCAAGTACTCAAACATGTCATCATTCACTGACTGACTCCATAACAGACTGACTGACTCCTGACTGATCACTCTAACTGAATAGATAAGAAAAAATAAACAAAGACCTAAGCAGATCATTTCTCTATCAGAGATACCTACTAACATCAAGAGCTTGGAGAGATCAGCAACTCACAGGCATTATTATTATTAATTATTAATTATCATTATTATTATTAATTCCGAAGCCTGCATGGAAGTACGTGCAAATCGTTTAACACAAAATGCAGGGATCTAGTGCAAACAATTCGTGTTAACCGAATTTTGTTTTGACCGTTTTTTAAATTCCAGGTTTTAAATGTTTAAATGTTTAGTACGAGTGTTTATTATACCCAACTACTGAGTGTTAGTTGGGTATGGCACCCATAATGAAGTAGGCCTACACGCATTCAAACAAACTACACGACTTCATTTAATTCATTCCTACATGGTAATTAATTTGAAAGATAATAAAAAGATAAACTTGCAAAAAAATTTAAATAAGCCACTTTCATAATCACAGACAAAGTTAAAAAAGTTCAAATCCTATACTAAAACATCACACATGTATTTATATGTAACGATAACAATGGCATCCTTCAAAACGAGTCATAGCAAAGATTAAGACTATGGAAGGCACTCATACGTGTATTATAATGAAGGTCACCATAGTTTCACACAGTTTGGCAATATGCTTTGTATTTAACTCTGGTTACAAAGGTGCTAAAACCCAAACCAAAATGACCTCTCTAGCTCCTGCTTATAGCACCTTTGATGCTCGCTATACAAGTAGGTGTTTGGGAATGACTTAGAGTACATTTGTACTAGAATGATGTTTGCAGGTCTAACTAAAGATTTACATGATACACAATGAAGCTCGTGGTCCATCAAACTTTTTTACAGTGGAAGGCTGTAGCCACTTTGTCGCATTTCATTTGCACAAATCTCCAGGCATGTTAAGCCTTTACTACTAATATATGTCACAATCCCGCTTTTTTAGAGTTGAGATTCGGTTAACATCTGCCACAAAAGGTGGATTAATACTACTGCATTCTACGCAGTACGTACATTTACGATGCTACATTTTACGTTTTGTTCCACATCAAAAGATTTATTCTGACCTACATGAAAGTATTTTCCCATAAATACAAAGGTAATCACTGATCCTGACAGCTGGCCAGGTAATAAATAATGAAACAAAATACAACCATTTAACAATGGATCACAAGGGAAGCCAGATGTTAAAAATAAATCAATATTTCACGTCATCCAAGGTTTCATACTGCATTTTCTTCCACAAAACCAAAAAAATTATTCTGTAATAAGCAATTTTTTCATGCTATCAGTTTCGTGATAAATGTACTGATTTATATTTAAAACCAACGATGCTGGAATGGACCAAGCATCCTGTTCATGTTAACCAATATTTCTTGTTAAACGTTTTTGTGTTACGTGATTTCCACCGTGAAAAAGCTTAATGGGCCACGTGAGCTTCATTGTGTATCATGTAAATCTTCACTTCTGCAAACACCAATCTAGTAGAATGTACTCTGAGTCATTCCCAAACACCTACATGTATAGCGAGCATCAAAGGTGCTCTAAGCAGGAGCTAGATGGTCATTTTGCTTTAACATGACTTAAATGGCACTGTACTCAGCTACTTATTATAGGTTATAAATAATGAAACAAAATACAACCATTTCACAATGGATAAGGGAAGCCAGGTGTTAAATATTCGGAAGTTAACAGCTGAGCCACAATTCCTTACCAGGAATTCTTTTGCAAATGTAGTTTTCGTACAGCCGCCGATTCAGCTGGCGTGCCTCAAGAGTTCCAAGGCCTGGAGGCCAGCGCCTTTCGTGGGAGTTTTCCATAAGGTCGTTGACAATGGATGAGGGACATCCGCTGTCAATTAGGGCTCTTTTAATAACCGTTTGCAGAACGGTATCTGGCGTTGATATCATTCCACCCCAGCGCGTTACACGGCATGGCTGCAGGGTGTTGATCCACCTGTCACAGAACATGCCACGATAAAACATTAAGCAGCTAACACAATATACCAAACCAAGCACAGCGGCCTTTTATAAGAAAATCTCTTCAGTAATTCATAACGAATCCTACTGATACTTACAGAATAATTACAGAGATACTTACAGGACAGTTGTAAAATACATGATGAATGTGGGATAAAGGCAATTATTGTGGGATCACATGCCTTCAGTTGATGACTTAACTATCCTGTAATCATCCCACCCAATTACAGCTAATTAAAGGATGATAGAGGTGCACTGGGCTCAACTAAATAAGCAGCAAAGTAGGACAACAGATATCCTATTCTGATGAGTATGCATTACAAGTCATTTGCCACTGAAAAATAAACCTCTGGCAAAGTCACGGCAAGTTCTGCGATTGCAACTGAAAGATGATACTGATCCGATATACCTTCGGATTTCTTCGTTTTCAACAGTGGATCCTGAATCCTGCGGCATCGTACCAGAAAGTCTACTCATTCGCAGATTCTCCTGCATAAAAATCATCAACAAACTGTGCAAATTTTTTACCCATATTAATCTACCAGAATACCGTGTAATTACACGCCAATTTTACAAGTCACTCATCAACAGCCATTATGAGCAGACAGATCTGAGAATTCGACTACTATACATTGCTGTACATACAAAACAGAAACTAATAATCAAGTCCTTATATGTGCAGATCTGAAAGCAAATATTATACAGATGTTTATACTGTGGGCAAATGGCAAACACAAATGCAAATCAGTTTACATAATAGTCATGCAGTGCAAACTAGACAGACATCTCTCTGCTGTATTGCATCATCACAAAAAAACGTCCTGGTGGCACTGAACAAGTACTAGGAGGTCAGCACTGCATCCAGGGTACAAACTCTGTCACATTAAGATAAAGAAACAAGTAATTTGTTTTCAAGCCATGTAACCTGTTAGTAAAAGATATCGTTAATTTAGACTCATGAGGCCCCAGAGTTCACAAGATAAGCTAAAGAGGATAAGCCATCTGAAAAACATGAGATTTCAGGCCAAAGCCAAACAACATCACAGAACCTGCACAGCAGAAAGAAGCAGAACTCATTAATGCATTATTACCTCACAGACTAACAACGGAGAAAGCACAAGAACCTAGTACTGTACTGGCTCAAGGTACAAGAAGAATATGTAAGTGAACATTTTTATAACACTCTTTAAGAGCCTTTAGAATAGCTATTATGAAGAAAAACGGAGACTGTTTGGAGAAAGAAATGATGTACGGTATCAAATCTGGATCACAAGCATATGGAAGACCGCAAACAGCCTTGAATGAAAACATGAGGACTTGATCAGAATTAACTATGAGTAAATTACTGAGTACAACAGAAGATAGAAACACTGAAGACATTTAAATCACAGCTAAAAACATTCCTTTTCCGCTTATCCTTCAATGGCTGAATGCACTGGTGAATGTACAGCACCCTTTTTTCAACCTCAGTTGTGTTAAGCACTATATAAATTGTCTTATTATTATTATTATTATTATCATGGAGTGACCAACTTTCGGATCAAAGATGGCTAAAGGCAAGATGAAAGAAGAATATCTATCAAACCTTAAAAGATACACTTTTAAGATACACTGAAAATGTTTGCCCTTCGCATTATACAGATGTAATACCTTCAACATCTGTAGCTCTCGCTTTAACTCCGCTTGTTGTGTCTTCAGATCATTTGCCTCTGTCTGCAAACTGTTGATCTTCGTCAGCTGCTGCTGCACGAGAGCTCGGAGTTCACGCACACAATTGTGATCCTAACAGCAACAAAATAAATTCAGTTTCAAGATGTGGTGTAAATCTATCAGCAAAATATTTCCGCCGTAAAATATCCAGATTTCTACTGGTTGGAATGGTAAAAGTTTTTTATTAGTGTTTAAGTGATGTAACCCCTTGGTAGTTCCAATGTTTAACGACATCTTATAACATCAAAGGCCGTTGACGTCATTCTCCTCCTTTATCCAGGCTTGGGACTGGCACTACCAAACTAAAGGCAGAGGCAGAGTTCAAAAACCCCTGGATATGTCCCACACACCTATATATCTATCCATTTATAAGTTACAGTAAAATACTGAACAGTAACACTGCCCTAGTATCATATTGCTAACTAGATTGTTTGTTTCCAGACAATAAATTCTATTTACAGAGTCCATGTTCATCGTCATCACAAACTGCATTGATTCTCATATCCTAAGCAACTCACTAAGGTCAGATGTGGGCTGGACTTGTAATTACAGTCAGCTGCATACAGATTAGGCAGTCATGAGTCTGATACCAGTCAGTGTGTTTCTGTAGGCCTAATCAGCTGTAGCAGTTCAGCCCATCTCGGGTGAACATCAAATTAAGATCAAATAAAGACTGAAATGCATAACTTAGTGAACTAGGTGACAGATTAACTAACTGAATAAAGCTGACATTGAGAGCAATGAGCAAGTTACTAAATTATTATTATTATCATTATTATTATTATTAAACAGACATTTATAACACACGCAATTAACAACAGCCTCAAAGGCATGTGCAACGACCCTAAAAATGCCTACTGAGTAATATCATGGTTTATAGATCAATAGGAATGCACAGAAATCTAGGCAGAGCTATTAAACATGCAAATTTTAAGCTTCTTTTTTGTTATTGGAATTCCGAGTGTTATCTTTGATGCTAGTCAGTAAGGCATTCCACACTATGGGGTACGAGTAACAAAAATCTACAAAAGCCAAATGTACTGTAAATCTTTTGAACGAATCTGGAAACTTCTATAGCGCCACTGTCGTCATGCATGAGGCATCAATCGATATTCGCTTCTATGCAGAGCCACGTTCTAATACTACAATGGCTTCTTGAGGAGTGGATAGACTAAAGCATGGGCATAGCAAGAAGGACAGAAATCTTCACCAAGGGACAGGTTAACAATAGCAAGTAAGAAAGGTCCACAACATCCAAGCATTCTTTAAGAACAGCAATAATAATTGCAACCATTATTGTTCTTAATAATATTATTATTAAGAGGAGTGGTTTGAAACAGGAAATAATTCATAATGTAATTGTGAATTATTTCATACAAAGTTACCGATTTGAAGAAGCCAAAGTCAGATGCAGGAGTTTAATAATAACAGTAACAATATTCAGTCTGATACAAAATAACTGTAAAGAAAAATAATTTAAATCATTTAACATTTTTACCATTTTTATCATATTTTACCACGGTAAAATAAAAAGAAATTTTACCGGTAAAAAATCATATCACATCACTTCAATTACTTCATTTTAAATATTGAATTACAATAAATTCACATTAACAAAAGCACTTCTTTAAGACAACCTGACGGAACTATTCACTAGCCTAGCTTCAGCCAACAGCAAAGCACTTCTCGTGCAGTGCATGCCAATCTTAAACCCTTGATGGTCAAAATGTCGTAACTGTAATTTATCACAGCCAGTCACACCATAGCAAACTTTACTTAACCTTACTGGTTAACAGATTATCGCTCATAGGAACATCACTCATAGGACTATCACTCACAGGTCTCTCGCTCATAGGAATTTGCTCATAAGGCCTTTCACTCATAGGAATATCGCTCATAGGACTGTCACACATATGTCTAAATTTTAGCAAACTTCAAAGTAGCGCAAACTTCAAAGTAGCAAAGTACCTGGCAATTACAAAAGTATTCCTTTCAATTACCAATTCTTCCAATTAAGTACATAAACGTAGGGACAAACAATGACTTCAAATGAATTTTCAATAACTGTGCAGCTATTACAACTAAGAATTCAGCATGCTGAAATTCTGCACTTCAAAGAAGAAACTGCAAATATTTATTACATCTATGTACATCGAAGCACAGATCATTTAATTGAATGGAAACGTTTCCTCTGTTTGGTATAAAAAGGGCCTGAAATGATAGCCAGTCAAACATTTGCAGCGACTGAGTCAAGAAGAAAGCTTCCCCAGACCGACTGCGTAAAACAAAAATCAATCTTTTTCAGGGTGTTACTGGCGTCAAGCAACAGAGGGTCAAGTGCTATCGCAGCCTGAAGGATCGTGTCATGAGGGCAGTGGAAACATATGGGAAAACTGACATTCTGACATACTTACGTGCCTTGGCTTACTTATTGTTCAAGTAGTTTAAATCTTCAAGTCTACATTTCCAGTGTATACATTCTTTTGACTTAATGCTGTATTGAGTTTTATGTCTATTTACAATAAAATATTCCATGTAAACAAACACTGGCAGCTGTGTTTTATTAACAATCGTGGTGAAAACAAAACCTGCCCCTATTGCAAGGAAATCCATCAAATGCATAATTGCGGGCCGCTTATGAGTGATATTCATCCAAGTGAAAGACCCTATGAGCAAAAGTCCTATGCATGAAAGTCCAATGAGTGATGGTCTTAAGAGCGATAGTCTTATGAGCAAAGGTCCTAGATTCAATATGTTAAACCGTATTAAAAAGTAATTTTCCACTGCCAGTCATGAAATAGTAAACCATCCTGACCTCAAAGTAGATGATTCTCATTTTTACACCAGTCGGGTCTGTTTGGACATAAGCAGGACGAATAACATTAGAACGATAGAAAACTGTTATGTTGGGAATTGTGAAAGGTACAAGTACAGGAAAACTTGGCAAAGAATGGCTTGACAGCACAGAAGACTGGTGCCAAACAAATTTCTACAGCTTTTCTATGGCAGTACAAGACCGAGAAATGCAGAAGAAAACAAAGGTGCAGTGATGATGATGACGATGATGAAAATGATGAAGATGATGATCATGAAGAAAATGACCTTGTAATGGAAGCTCATCTTTCTAATAAGTGAGTACAAATAGATATAAGTACACTATTTAGTTACTGGTCTGCCCAGCAACAAAAAACCTGAGGGGACAAAAGTATATGATTATGATGGTGATGATGATGACGTGGACGACGATGATGACATAGTACTGGAACCTCATCTTTCTAAGAAGCAAGCACAAATAGATATAAGTACACTATTTAGTGACTAGTCTGTCTAACAACAGAAAACCTGAGAGGACGAAAGTATTTGCATGAATTTAAACTGCCTTTAGAATTCATCAGAAAATAATTGCTGTATGTAAGGTAAGCCCTTATTTCCGTGGTGCAGCCAATCCTCAGCTCAAGGATGACTGAAGACAGGACAAGACAAGACATGCACATATGTATTCATTCAGAGTTCTGCTTAGCAACTTTCTAAGGACCTGACAAAGCACTAGAAATGAACAGAACATGTCTCGCCACCATACTGGGCTCTAGCACAGACCAGAACACCCGAAGCCTGAAGTAAGAACAAGCAACAACTGGCACAAAACTAAGTAGGCAATTTATTACTATTATTACTGCTACTATTATTATTATTATTATTATTATCATCATTATCATTATTAATCAGATACTTATATTGCGTTAATTTATGAATTCACCTCAAAAGTGCAGGTTACTGAAAAAAGATAACTCTTCATTTACTTGCAAAATGAAATAAGAGTAAGAGAAGGGTCCCTTAAATCTGGTGGTAGTGAATTCCAAAGATGTGACCCAGCATGTCAAAAGGCACGGAAATCAAACATCTTTTTTTGGCAAGCTGGAAGAAACAGTTGGCCATAGGAGGCTGATCTTAAGTTTGTCCACAGTGGACAAACTTAACTTTTAAAATTCATCTCAGCTATTGATAGAAATAAGTGCTACTCACAGCAAGTTCATCTTTCGGCATAGTCAAACCACATCCTTTGTCACACAGAATTGGTTTCTTTGGATTGAATTCACACTCCTATAGGAAACAGTGCAGTCCAGTGAAAGTGTCATAAATATCAACAACAAATACTACCTGATTTAGACACAAGTGCTTCAGTGATCGCACACTGCTAGACAAAGTTTAACTTTGCATATACAGCATCTATGCATGTATTCAGATAATCACACAGTATTGTATAAGAATCTTTTTAAAGTGCAACATTATTAGGTCGTACTTCAAAACCATACATCCAATGTGGTACTTCAAACCACCAAACACCTTAGGTGGTGCAATACTTTAAACGCCTTTCCAATTTACCTGGTATACACTAAGTCTCAGAATATGCTACTATGCCAGGTCCAATGCATGAGTAGTAGACCTTATAATCTGACTGCTAATAAATAAATGAACAGATATAAAAAACGAACTCTTTAAACACAAACTTACATAATGAGCAGTTTATTACACTCGAACAGAAAGAGAAAAGAAAAACGAACGTAATGAATTTTACCTGCAGATGAGCGGGAAGTAAGTCAAGCTTCACAACCGCTTGACAACCAAATTCCGCGTTACTGCACGAAAGTTTAAGTCTTGACAGAAGATTTCTAAGAATCCTTGGCACGGGTTTAAGGTTCTTGCGCAGTAAGGAACCACGATCTATGGGACAAGTTGGCTGTCGATTCATCCAGTCATGGATACACGTCGAACAGAATGCGTGCTCACACTGTGTTGCCTAACAAAGCCACGTATAAAACTCATCAAGCAGCTATTTCACAATGAACCTCACACTTTGGATAATAATATAAATAGCAATTTATATACTGTTGGTACCTAATATACAAGGCATCAACTGATGGTGCACCAAAATCAAGCAGCAATCAGGTCAATACCCAGAAAGTCAGTCCACTGAGACAAAGCGGTGGCCTACGTTGGACAAGTCAGCTGAAAAAGGTATTACCTATGAGGTAAGTTTTAAGTTGTGACCAAATTATAGTCATAAGGACAAGGTTCCTACTATCAGCTCATGCTAATTTAATACATTCATAAAAAGATCTGGCTTAATTTAAAAATAAGTCAAACACTACCAAATGCTCAAACAAAATTCAACAAGTTCTGAGTGCCAGATGCCGCTTCTTTGTGGTTCAATTTAGATGTAAAATATCAGCATTCTGTACTGCTTGTATCGAATATTTTTATGTGTTTAATCGTTCTGCATCTTAGCGTTTTCAAGTTGGTTTTTGCACAGTTATGGAAGATATATGGATGTCTTCAATCATCAGTGCTTGAGCTACAGTTTTGGAGTTGAAGGGTCACAACAGCTATCAGTTATGCAAAAGCAATCAGACTGGTTGGGTCAAACAGACAGTTGTCATTCATCAGTTGGCTCACATGAATTAAATGGATTGTGGTCAGCCACATGAAAAGGTTGACCAGAGACTAATGAAGAAGTTCAAGATCTTAAAAAGCCAAAAGAAACTGACAGCTGATGATGACTTGGACTCGGTAAGTGAGCAACTTACCTGCAGTGGATCCTCGAGTACACCGCTGCATATAGGACAGATGAGCTCTTCGTCAACCTCTCCCTCAAATCGTCCAATTTCGAAACCCATCGTTCCTAAACTATGCAAGACAACAATGCAGACCACGTAAATCACATTCGCTATACTCACACTATTTTTATGAATTATAACGTCCCCGATTTCTATCTTGTTTTTAATACGAGTATCTACTATATACACCTGCGCTTAAAAGGGCATATTTTTAGTAATGTTTATCGCAGTCTGCTGCATGAAAACCCCGTTTTTATAGGAACGTCGGGCCATTATTTTGTCCGTCTACTTCAATTCGACTCTCGAATGTTTCTGTCTGTACACGCTTTAAAATACTTAAATTCGTCCTGTTTAAGTTAGGTTGAACAAAATATTCACAAACTAAAGGATTTACATCAGTAACCGAAAATCTTTTATTTCTCCGAAATTGTATATTTTATTCAATGATGAACTATGGATACGGAAGCTCCCGAATAAACCTTCCAACACTTACATAGATTACAGTTATAGAGCAACATTCGGATGTCTAATCAACTTTACGAGTCTAGATCTACTAAGCTCAAGAAAATTATTAGTAAAAAGTTTATCTAATTATCTATTCTAATGTAAAGGAACGTAGTTTAATGACAGTTTTGCATGAATATAAGCTGGTTTAACCAGGCATGGAATCCACATCCAAGATATCACATAGAACAACTCGAGACCGTACACGGGGACCTTAAATGGCGTGGCGCTCATCCAAAAGGACAGCGGTGGTATTAGTAATCGTTATCTCAGGATTTCTTCAGCGCCCAACGAAAGCCACGGGGACCAGCTTACTCACAGACGCTCAGTCAAAACAAAATCGATAGGTCTAGATCCAAGTCAGGCAGAGAGACAGCGTGGCAGCTACAATGGGTGATAGTTGGGATTGGAGTGGAAAGAGGGATGAGGAAGAAGGGGAGGAAGAAGGATCTCGCCTGATTAATTCATTAAAAATGATCAGGGTCTCGGCTATATGGTCGCTATATAAAAATCGCTATAAATGTACATTTATAGAACAAATGGAGAAAGTGCAGAGGAGAGCCACTTCTGCATTAGGGATAAACATAAATGTACACGGTTTTATATAAATGTAAATGTACGCTGTTTAATATCTGTAGCGGTCGTATGGCCTCGACCTTCCTCATTTTCAATGATGGGTGAGGTCCTTCACCACCGCTGCCCGTTTGAATGAACGCAATGCCACTTAATGTCCCCGTGCACGGACCGTGCTAACCATTGGTGCTAACCCGAGATTTAAATCTCTGCAATATAGATCTATCTTATTCTGACTCCCTTCTTCTCCTTATCTCTTTCCGGTCCAGTCCCAAACATCACCCGTCTTGGCTGCCACGCTCTCTCCCACGCTCTCTCTGCCCGACTTTTTGATCTTGTCATGGAACTGAACCCTTTTTGCCTATCGATTTTGTTTTGACTGTGCGCCTGTGAATAGGCTGGTCCTCGCGACGTGGCTTTCGCTGGGCGCTGTGGAAATCTGGTGATTACGATTACGAGAATAGCGTTAATTTACCACAGTTCAAGAGTACAAAGCTAGATTCGAACTTTGTCACAAGGGCCAACTACGAAACGTCTTAGCCATATGCCACCAACTCAGTTTTTGGGTTTAAACTGGAACGCACACTGCCAAAACCAAGTTCAGAAGTTTACAACCCAAGATATTATATTTCTAGATGAGCCCACTAACGCACAAAAAATTGGCACAGTACGCCATCCAGCATATCTTCTGAGCGATAAGTACACTGTTAAACCATGCGCTAGGGTAGTGATTTTACCAGATGGCAAGTAAAGACTTACCTATTTTGATGGCGACGTTGATGTTAATGATTTGCTGCTGTTTTTAAAAAAACATTGAATTAACAAATACACAGGTAATTAGTCTCTTAACTTATGACAGCGATTTTTGAGTTTCGTCTGTTGTGACGGTTCGATCGTAATCGGACGAATTGAAAGGCTGTTTTAAGGTTTTATTGCAGTTGTGGTTGTCCGTTGTGGCCAGTCCGACCCAATATAGTTCTGCGTCCATAACTCGACCTATCTTTTTCTTCGTATTAAAAGAACAGCATAATTTGATCGTAAATTGGATTCTTTTCGGAGTGCTTATCATCCGTAGCTTGTCTGCCGGTCTCTGGAACCTCGTGAATCTAGGCCGATTCTGTCCAAAGCATTGTAATCGGTAAACTCGGTTGTATCTAGAAGCGACCATCGATCGGCTTGGCATTACGACGACTGCGCAATAAAAGCTTCCAGATTGGATCAGATGGATTAAGTTAGTGTCCATTAAAACTGGATGCATGGGTTTTTTTTGGTGTTTAACACCCATCTTACAGGATTGTAAGATTTTTAACCTCAACATTTATAAAATTTGTGAATTTCTCTTTCACACATGAAGTAATGAACATGTTAGGTCATATTCCCATCAACCTTATAGTACTGTGGTCGAATCTTTGCAACTGTGTATGGGGGTGGCTTCAGCCACAGCCCTGGCAGCGCTGGGTGCCCGCTGCGGCTGGTTCTACGGGTCTCATCGTGCATCTGAATTTATCCAGCCGTATGCGCTGCTCAACGAGTATGACCACAACAGAATTACAGCTGTCTGGTGGCAGTAGTTTTTGGGCAGATTCGGGATATCCTGATATGCCGCCCACTGATCCAGTGTTATAACCGAACCGGGTACAACAACTCATTCAGTTATTGGCAACAACGTAGCTGCATCCATTTTTTGCACAAACGTTATGTAACCAAGTTTGTTGTAGACATCGTAAGTGCCGAGCAGTTTTGGCGCCATCAGGGACTCGCTAATCGGATGATAATCGGACAATAGAAAACTATCCAATAGAATGGACTTCCTTGACTTGCATTTATAGAATGTCCAGATGTAGAACTGCTTGCAATTTCTGCATTGACCTTTCACTCAAAACTCAAAACATTCCTCTTTCACAGATCCTATCCCGACTCCCCTTCTTTCTGTTATCTCTCTTTCCACTTAATCCCAAACACCACCCACCATAGCTGCCATGCTGTCTCCCTGCTTGACTTTTAGATCTTGACCTGGAACCGAACTCTTCTTGCCTATTGATTTTGTTTTGACTAAGTGCCTGTGAATAAGCTGGTCCCCTTGACATGGGTTTCATTGGGCGCTGTAGAAGTCTTATGATTACGATTAGCCGCTCAGTTGTGCTGAGTCCTTTACCAGTTTGTACGGCTGCTGGCACAGCTATTTACAGGTATGTGGTCATTTTCATTGAGCAGTGCTGCCTGCTGGGTAAACACGGACGAGCGATGAACCCTGTAAATTCGGCCGTCGCAGGTATCCAGTGCTGCCAGGGCTGCAGCTGAAGCCACACCCATATGCTGTTGCAAAGGTTCGACCATGATACTGTAAGATTGCCAAATCCCCTTCCAACTTCAACAGTTGTCTGTCTGCTTTTCCCAAAGGCCGATTTTCTCTCCTTGCATGGCCTCCGATGCACATAATGCGTACATAATCAGGTGTCCATCAAAAATCACACAGACTGTGGAAGACAACCGGGACCTTTGTTTTGTCTGGGTGGATATGCAGCTTGATGATGCAGTTCTTATGGGCCATCCCACAGTTCTCGTCCGTAATGTTGTGGTGGCTGTGGGCTTCATCCTCGCCAAGCAACTTGCTGCAAATGTGGCCTTCATGAAGGCCTGCTGATAATCGCGATCCATACACGTTTGGCTGGGCGCCTGCAGACCTCTCAAATTTTGGCTAGCTGTTCTTGGAGGGCCTCGAAGAACCTTTCCACCACATACTGCCCACAAAAAGGACTAGGCCCTTAGTCTTGCAATCGCAGCGAACCACCACAAAGCCATAGTTTCATGGGGCTTGCTTTGTAAGTAGGTTGGTGTGGCTCTGGGTTTCTGGCACAGCCGTCCACTGGGATGTTCAACGCCTTGCAGGTGGTGTATATTAGGTATGTATAAGGCGCATGGTTCTGCTTGTGATGGTTCTGGAACCACAGGACGTTTTTGCCCTCTTCTGGCGTGGTAGTGCGCTGAGGCCTCTCGCTGTTGCCCTCGCAGTCTTCCTTGTTCCTGTCGAGCAGGTCTTTGGTTGTGGACACATGCAATCATTAGCGGCATGGGTGCTTTTTGTACTTATGGCCATCGTTTTTATACTAAACGCATGCTAGGTCCTTGATCTAGACATAGCGCTTGTTTTCAAGGTTGTCGGCCAGGAGCAGGAGGTCAGTCGCATGCCCCATCACCTGTGATATGTGGATCAGGTACAGCCCAGCCTTCCACCCATACACACTTACAACCTTCCAGCCATACACACTTACTGATAAGGTGGGGTTCTGGCACTCAAACTTGCCAACATCGCCCATCTTCACTGGGAACTGTATCCCAGCAAAGCTCATCTTTTAATTGCTGGGCTTGTAGCTGGCTGGGTAATACAAGTGCTACTGGTAAGTCCTGAAGTAGTCTGTCGTGGTTATCACTTCTGGCTCGGTGCCTGTGTCATACACCTGGTTTACTGTGAGCACCAGTTTCTCAAGCTCAGTGGTCAAAACTGCCGTGAAGTTGAGGTCTCGGGGCTGTCCCCTAAAACATCTGTCATGCCGGGCGTCATCGTGCTCAGGAAGGAATGCTTCATGTACCTTACCTCAACACTTAAAACTCTTCTTTTATGCCAAGTCTGAGTTGGGAGCACCTATTAGTACAAATCTTGAAGGGGTGTTATATAAAGGCTCTGCATGAAGGATTGATTGAATAAGTGCAAGTGTTTACCATTTTAATTTTTCTAGTATAAAAAAACTAGTATAATAAACTTCTTTTAAACCACTGTTATTTGAAAATACAGAGCTTGAGTCTTGAACTACCATGCAAATTATTTTATTCGTTTCTTTGTTTAGAGCATGTACTGTTAAATTTGTTTCTAATTATGTTATTTAGAAGAATGTGTTTTGGTATTTTTATTGTCTACAGAATCTTTTTGGCATCTGCATTTATATTAAAGAATGTGTTCATTATTTTAGGAGTATTTAAAAGCATTGTTTTCTGATGTTTCATTAGCGTAAATGGAGCCAGCATCGGCAGAGTTTTCTGTGCCGAAAGAAAATGGTGGTTCTCAGGCAGCAGAAACAGGTGACGATGATGTTTTAGGAGACCAGATGACAAAGGATGAACCTGAAATTCTGTCCAGTGAGCTACACAAGCCTGCTCTGCATCTTCCAGAAGCTGAAAGAACAGAGGAACTTCTGGAGAACGAGGAGATGCCAGATCTCGACGATTTTGCGCACCCGTTGGCGAGCGACAATGTCATGGAGGAGACTGTTGTTATCACTTCAGTCAATGGCAGCGGTCAGGAGTTGAAGGAGCCCTCAAAACAGGATGTTCTTTGTAAAGATGATGGGATCGTTTCAAGTGAAAATGAAGACAGTACACCTTATCTGGAATATTCTGGAGATATCAACAGAATTAGTGATGATGTGCCAGCATTGGAGGCTGTTGAGGATGTCAAAAAAGTTGAAGCAACTGTTGATGATGAGGAGAGCATTAAAACAAGATGCATATCAGAGGAGGTACAGCCAGAGGAAAATCAGCAGAAGGAGACTAAGCAGCTAACAGAAACTGATACAGCCAGTGGGAAAATGACAGGAAAGAAGAATCGAGAGAGGAATCGGAGCACCTCGGAAGAATCAACCGGAAAGGATTCAGCAAAAGGGAAGTTTGCCATTCAGGCTGATCTGAATATTAACAGCCGGCCGAAACGGTCGACTCCGCGTAGATCGGTGTTTGAACTTTTGCAAGGAGAAATTAAATCAACTGGGACTTCAAAGAGATCGTCAACAGATACGGGAAGCGAGTCTGACCCAGAGCCTGGACCATCGAAACGGAGTGTCACAAAGAAGTCGAGATTGGCAGGAGCCGAGCGGCTGGAAGCTATTGACGAAGTTGACAGAAATAAAGGAGAGAAGCCTTCACAGGGAAACAGAAAGGGGAAAGGTAACCAGGTCAAAGGGAAAAGTCAGGGAAAAGAGGAGGAAAGGCCAAACAGGGAAGCACGGAAGAAATCGGCCGAGTTGTCGCATGCTGTGGCTGCAACAGCTGCGGAACATGGTGACATCTTCATGGCAGATGATTTTGATGTAGTTGAAACTGTAGTTGGAGCAGATGGCCAGAATGCAAATGAGACGGAAGCGATCGAAGATGAAGATGATGTGGAGTTTACTCTGGAAAAGTTTCGAGCTGAGAATCCGATCCACTGTTCCGAGGACGACCCTACAGACAGCCAGAATGTTCAATGCGAAGACCCAACAGTTGAAGTTGGGGTGGATGCCGAATGTGAGCTGGAACAGCTCGAATACAACAGTCGTTGGCATTCTTATGCCACTCCAAGACAATTGGAAAGTCCGCCTTCAGTCAGAAATCCACAGAGCGTTGAGCCACCGGATCTAAGGAATGAAACGCATGAGCCTGAAACAGAGGAGCACAGTGAAACGGCAGACCACGAGAAAGCAACGGCTGATAAGGCTGCTAGCAAGAAACAGAAAGAGCATGACCGTGTGAAGGTGCCAGAGCTTGAAGCTGTTGCTGAGAAGGATAAAGGAAAGACCAGCAGCAGCACACCGTGGTACATGTCGACCAGCAATGATGACGGATTTTTGAGTGATACAAAGGCACTGCAGAGCAGGATTGATGAACTTATTGCAGTCAACACTGAGCTGAAAGCTAGGCTGAAGGAAGTTGAGAGCAAGACAGTCACGAAAAAGTTCAATATCGATTTTCATAGTCGAAAATTCAGCCGAGCTAGAGAACCAGTGCTCGGCTCGCCGGCGGACCGCAAGATGGTCGTCGAAAGAAAGTCTGTCGGAAAGGCGAATGTTGGATCTCCAGCGGATAAAGGAACTGTGGGAGGAAGTGTAGAAAAAGACCTGAAGCAGAAGGAACTGATGTTGGCAAGGAGAGAGGAGAAACTGAGGGCTTTGGATGTCGAGCTGGATGAGCGGATGTCTCACCTGAAGGTGAATGAGGGGAAGTTGTGGAGAACCGAACGTCGCTTGAAGGAGATGGAAAAGACACTTGAGTACAGAGAACGTGTTCTCAGACGGATGGAAATGAACGCCGAGAAAAAAGACACAGAAGCAAAGGATGGCTCTGATGCACCGGTCGACACAGAACCGTTAGGTCCCGATGCCACGGGTAAGGAGATGGATGCGGCAAAACTGGAGAGGAAGAAACAGGAGCTGGAAAGGCAGAGAAAGTTTCTGACTGAGGAGAGGGAGAAGCTGCTGCCAAAGCAGCAGAGGCTGACCAAATGGGAGGCGGAGCTACGCAAGAAAGACGATGAACTGCGATTGAGAGAGCAGCAACTGAGAACTGCTGGTCGTTCGAAGAAGGACCAGGGCTCAAGGAGTGATGATGAATCAGAATCAGATAGTGATGATGAGGACAGCAAGCCACTGAAGAAGCCAGTCGGGCAGTCGCAGGCAGCATTGGTTCACAAGAGGCCACCCCTTTCATTGGGTAAAAGCAAGAAAGTGCCACCAGCAAAGGTTTTCAAGGTAACAGTTCATTGTTTCTTTTAATCCTGTAATGGTTAAAAAAGAATAAATCCCTCACAACTGACAGCTCAGTAATTCTCAAGCCCCTAACAACCGGCAGTTTTGTGTAAGAAAGGATCAAAAACAGGTTTGTACTTGCAATGTCTCCTTAATGTTTTAAGGTGAATGCAACCTATAAAAGTTTCTTGTAGTGCTCTGTTTCAGGTTTGAAACCTTTAATTCACTTTTTTGAGGAAAAAATACCCCTGGATCATCCTTTTTGATCCACATGCACCACTTCACAGGATAGGGCAGTTTCTGTGTTCTCAGACCTGTAGAAAAATGTTTTGGGTAACAGCCTATCAACTGTCATCATAAAGAAAAATAAAGAAAATATGTGCTGAATCTAATGGTGATAGAATTTTAGCAGTACCGGTATATAAAATATTGCATGAGATTTGATTTTTTATTACTGCTTGATGTCAGACAATTATTTTCAAAGACCGTTTTACTTGTCTTTTGTATTTTAACACCTAACTCTAATTTTTACATGATGTCAGAGCATTGTTTTCAAAGAGCGTTTAACATTTACCTACCCTGGTCTTTTTTGCTTATAGACGCCATCCAAACTCTCATCAGCCAAGTCAAGCGAGGCCATCATGAAGCATGTGAATCGTATGAAGGCAGCAGCTTCCCGTATGGCAGGCAGCACCCAGTCCTCAAGCATCATTGCTGGCAAGAAAAGGCCTGCAGATGCAGCTCCGGTCAAAGAATACAAGCTCCGGAAACGTTGCTGAGTGCCTGGACTCGGCCGTCGTCACCTTGGTAACCAGAGGACAAAGCCTGTTTTAGCGCGCTGCACTTTCCATGAGACTTTTAAAACAGTAGCCGTGCAAATAATTGGAAATGGCTTACGATGAACTGTTGGGTTAGATATCAGTCGTGAGTGTGCTCGCCAAACGATTGTGCTGGATTGAGAGACGTTTCTTTTATAGCCGAGAGTTCGGATTGTAAGACTGAAAGTTTGTATAGGGTGAGTTGTCATTTGTTAGATCTGAAGTAGAAGACACGTTATGAAGACGCAGTGCGGATCCTTTATCACATGGGTCTTTGTAGCCAAGCGTTAATGTCCACGTGTAGTGCAAGTCGTGAGTAAATGAACCCAGTTTTTGTCTAACTCTGAAGCACCCCCTTGCTGTGCTGGAGAAGTTTGTGCATGTGGTAATCTACAGATTCTTTAAAGATTGAAGAAATAAGTCGTCTTAGGAGGGAGGGCCTGTTGGTTATATTGATCATTTACAGTTTCTGGCAAGTGATAAAAACCCTATACCCAGGTACCCTAAAGTTATTACAGATGTTAATATGTGTATTCGCTTGTATACATAGAAAATGCTCTGAGTAATGCAAGAATTGTCTGGCAGAGTATCCGCCTTTTAGTAGAATCTGCTTGTGTCTACTTTCCAGTTTACTTGTATATATATACAGTTGGTCAGTAACCACCAAACATCTCGGACTCATAATATATCAGTTTACACACCATGCAGTAAGTTGCTATGTTTCGTATGGGTATTCCATTAAGGACATCCGCAGAGAGGGAATGGAGGGGTCATCCAAATGCGTGCAAGGGGGTTATGCCCAATGCTGACCTTTGCATCAAAATTTGTTAATGTGGTTATATCACTATAGCCTGCATCTGAAGCAACGGCTTTAGTCAGACAGCAAACTGATGTAGGCCGAAATACTCTGTTGGAGGTTAGAGGGTAAAGCCATATGTGGACAAGGGGAGGGAGGGATCAGAAGTAGGTTATTTTTGCAGACGTCCTTTATGGACGACCCTGTAGGGGTGGGGTCCATAAAACTAGTGCACTTTAAGCATTACCACGTGTTAAAGGGTCATACAGTGAGTATTGAGTCTGCTAATGCTGGAATTGGAAAGAGGAAACAAACTTAGTAAAACAAATATGGAAAGAGACATTTGGTAGGAATTTGGCATTTTTTGGAATCGTGAGGTTACTTTTTGGAACTCCAGGACAGGGGCAGTTGCTGGAATTGTGACTCATTTTGGGGGATTATTAGAATAGAGACTATTCCTGGGATCGTGGAAGGGCACTTCCTGAAATCACGAACACAGGGGAAGTCAGTGAAATGATACTTGGACATTTTTTGACATAGTGTAAGCAGGAGTATTTGTTTGGATTGTGTGAGAGAATGGTGTTTTGGGGCTTTGCATAAGTGAGAACTGAGTATGGATAATATCAGGTCAGACAGTAAACAAGTGAGTTGCAGTTGTGTGGAAAAATAATATTTGTGACTATTAATGTTTAGATTTTACATGTTCACAGTTTTTGTTAACTTGCAAATATAATGTGACCCTGATTTAAAGATTAATCATCACTGATTTTGTAAACATCTCTGAATATCAATCATTAAAGTTAAATCGTGTAACAAGCGTTTATCTATGCCTACAATTCTGATGGGTATCAGTACTGATTTCTGTTCATAGTATTATTATTTTTTACTACATGTATTATTATTATTATTTTTATTATTATCATCATTATTATTATTATCATCATCTATTGCTTTTTATTTTTCGTTGTTATGTGCCACTATCCAATAACTTGGCATCAGTCATCAGTCAACGAAGTCAGACAGTTATGGATAAGCATTTGCTCGAGGTCCTTGCACGAAAATGTTTGCTGATTTGATCAACTGAAGCAGTATACTTGATCAAGTGAAACAGATGGCACAGTCGTCATTACTTGATCTTTCCTTTTTAAGGTCACCTTCTTGTTCCTCAGTTAAAAAACTGCCAGAAGGTAGGAGAGAATCTTTAACATGTTTGACACATCTGTTTGTACTAGTAAGTAATATGTGACATAATTTTCATGATGTTTCTTTGCCTCTTTTCGTCAGTGGAATTGTTTGATAGTGGCTTTTGAGTTTCTTTTGTATGGGTTTTATGTGACTACCGCCCAGTCCAGAAACTTTGCATATGGCAGCCCCACATGCTGGAACAGTCTCTCTTTTTCTCTCGAACTGCGACTTGAGCTCCTCTCTCTTCCCCCCTCACGGTTTCACAGGTGCCTGAATACTGTACTGTTTGACAGTGATTTTGCTTGTTCGGGTCGGGAGCGCCACTGTTGAGTTTATTCTCTAAGAGGCGCTTTATAAATCTTAAATTACATTACAGTAATGAGTACAGTTCCTTATTTTCACCATGGGTATCGCACCCTTCATTTTCACAGGGTGGGAGAAGATTTACATGTAATTGGTATCACCACTTATGGCACCCTTCAGTTTCACAAGGGTGGGAGATTTAATCGGTATTCCAACTTTTCTCACCAAAATTGCACCAATGCAAAATCTTACAGTTTCTGTTCAGTGGTGACAAGATGGCAGCTGCTGTGACATTGAAGTTGTTAAACGGAAGTCTGGTAAAATCTCACGTAACCCATAGTAGGACATTGGAGATGCATTAAGTTCCTTTTCTTGGGTCCTTAGTCAGCAAAGGACGAATCCCAAAATCTTTATTCTGATGCCACTAAATACGTGACAGAATTCTCCATGTACAATTTTGTACGTTTGCCTACAGTTCTGAAAGGCATTGGTGTTATTTATATTATATTGACATAAATAACACGGCCGAGTCCAAGTGCTCATGCAGTTGCCAAATTCTGTTGCTTGGTGTCAAGGCCTTCACAAGGCAGATACAAACAACTTGCTCCAGCTTGTGGCCCAGAGTTTGAAGCTTGAACCGGTAATCATTGGATCATAAGGCAAGTGTGATGTACTGGGTCATTGCACTGGAGTGCATTTTTTCATCCTTAAAAGGCCAGGTTAAGATCTGGCCGCTTGGATTTGAGTTGGAGCAAATATCTGACTTATATGATGTTGGCAAAACAGGGGTCGTTCATTAGGGACATCTGCAAAGAGGAGGGATGGGCTTCCTAACGTGTACAAGGGTAGGAGGGGTCAAAAGTAGGTGCATGTAATTTTTGTGAACCTCCTTTATAGATGACACGACAGCTCAAAATTGCTAAAGCGCTACTGAAAAGCTAAGCGCACTAGCACTGCGTCCAGTCAGTGGGGTTGTCCAAAGCTGCCATGTCAAGAACCAAGTCTGGTTGCCAGAAGATGAGAGAGACAGAAGGGGGAAAGGAACTGTTAGGGTGGGTTGTGTTTAAGCTGAGAGAAACAGGAATGGATTGAATATGTTTGTGGTATGTGTGTGCGTGTGATAACGGACTTGTGTAATTGTATGCGTAATTGTGTGTTCTGATGTGCCTGTGTATGGGTAGGTGTGTGTTTGTGTATGTGTATGTGCTTGCTTGGCGTCACTGTCACATGCTTGCCTCCTACACTTTGTACTCGAAGTTTTGTTTTCGTGATCTGATTTTCTGTTCACCGGCCCAATTATCAGAAGCAGTCTTGACCACAGAAAGCGGATTGATGCTAAAGCTGTTAGATGCTATCGTCATGTTTACCCTTTCCTTCTCTGCTGAGTTTGTGGTCTCATTGTTCGACCATCGTAAACAAGATGTTTACCCCGCAACTAATGCTGATGATAGGGAAAGAAACCAAACTAACAAAAGGTCAGAGAAGGTCAAACATTTACCAGATTATGAAGTAAATCTGATCAAATCTGATGACTTCTATAGGGCACTGACCCCTGTTATCAGAATGCGGCGACAGTTGATTGATACCTTATGCATATGATTATGGCGCTATAGAAGTCCTCTGTCTCCTTCTGTCTAGTCTTCTGGGAAATGAATTTTCTTCTTCCAATAGTATCTCTGGACAACCCCTCTGACTTGACGCAATGCTTCTTAATAAGCTGATGCCCTGCACTTAGCTTTAAAGCAGCACTTGTTCCCCTATCAAAGTCGTTTATAATGAGTACTCTGACCATATACTATCAGTGGGAAGATCAGGCGGCGAGGGTGAGCACTGGTCACCTGCTCTCATATGCCAAGACCAAGAAAATGAAGTTGCTAACACTTCAGTACATGGCTGCCTCAGGCAAGCTTAACAGACTGCTCCTTTTCTAGGAAATTCTCCAGTTCACAATTAAGATCACATTAACTTGGGTTAGAAGCATAAGGCATCATTTCGTTTAAGAACCTGTTAATGGTACTAGGATGGCTAATTAATTACATGTATCATCATTAACATCATCAGTGATTTTCATTCACCTCTGCTACATATACATCCACTGAAACTGCGGCCTCCGAGTTGTTTGTCTGCTAGAATATTTTCCACTTAGAGATGTGTTCTGTTCTTACATGCACATTGCTGATATATTAGTTCGGATTAACTCTGAAGTTTGCTTATTTTGGTTCAAAGGTGAATAATATTCGACAGGTACACCGGATTGAGACTAATTAGGCCTATAACTGTCATGCAGCTAGTAGTTTTGACTCGTCCCATATGTTTATGTTACTTTGCGCGTTTTTCCGATTTTGTCTGTCCATGTCTCTGCCTGACTGTTTCTGTGTGTATGCTTGTTTGCTTGTTTGGATCTTTTGCGTTGACGGTGTAGTCGACTGATGCAAACGTAGCTTAACTCAATCAGAATTGCGACAGTTTTTTGACCCATCATACAAACTTTTCGATGCTCCACCGCTTTAAATTTCTGCTTCGGCCTTTCACTCAACATTCCTCTTTCACAGATCGTACCCTGACACCCCTTCTTCCTCTTATCTCCCTCTCCCTCCAATCCCAAACATCACCCACCGTAGCTGCCACGCAGTCTCTCTGCCTGACTTTTGGATCTTGACCTGGAACCGAACCCTTTTGCCTATCGATTTTGTTTTGATTGAGCACCTGTGAATAAGCTGGTCCCCGCGGCGCGGCTTTCGTTTGGCGCTGTAGAAATCTCGGAATTACGATTACGATTAGCTTCTAGCAACAACCTCTTTCACAAAGGCTCTCCTGAATTCTTCACTTCCCTTTATCTTGCCGCCCCAATTCCAAGCACCATCCACCGTAGCCATCTGACTGCCTGGCTGTCTGATCCTCCGATCTTGATCTGGAACCGAATCTGACCTTACCTACATATCGAATTTGTTTTTACTGAGCACCTGTGAATAAGCAGATTACTGCGACTTGGCTTTCTCTGGACGCTGTAGAAATCTCGAGTTTACGATCACGCGCGCGCGCTCACACACACAGACACACACACGAACTGGTGCGCATAATTTCTGACCAACCAGGTGTGATTCATTGGTGAAATACAGCAGCACTGATGCTTTGATAATCACGTTTTAATTAAGATCTGATTGCAGTATTGAACCATGTAATCTTCCTTTGCACTTCCTCCTGGTGTTCAGTAATTAAGCTGCTTTAGTAAATGCTTGTATTCCTCGCTTCTGTATGATATATATGACAGGTCAATCAACCTTTTTATGACTCAACATTTCAAGAAAGTCAGACCACTGTTCGCCTAAGATTTCCATATCCGGTTGATCGATACGTTGTTATTACGCACAAAAGCTTTGATTAGATCTTGCCAACTGAAATTAACAGCTCCGAAAAGCTTTGATAATCTTGCCAACTTCAATTACGAACTGGGTTTCAATTTCGAAACGCTGCATGTAACTTAAAGTGCTTACACCTTGACCCCAGTGGCGGCTCCAGGATTGCTTGCGTGGAGGGGCAAGGCTATTTCCACAGGGGCGCCACATATAACCAAGAGGGGCGCCGGGGTGAACCGTCCCCCGTGACTGCAGCTAAATCCGCCACTGCCTGACCCAACCCTATACAGTGTGATTGTACATTCTATATTTTTACAAAATCAACCCTGTTAATGACAAATGGGCAGACCAAGTAAGGCGACAGTTATTAACCCTCATAGATGCAAAGAAACCCTTCATCGTCTGACGTAGGCAACGTAGAGCACGATATTCGTCTGTTCCCTGAAATCAATCAATCATTTTTTATTGCCACCAATAACATTCTCAGATACAGGAAGCAAAAGGCAACTTCGAAGGGATAAAATCCCGCTAAATGAAGACACCTGTGATATGATACAACATATAACGGTGAATGAGTAATCTGAGAAAAATACCAGTTACAAGATTCAGAACAACTGAACAAAACATGATGACAAACAGAATAACTAACTTAACTAACTTTAATTAGTAGGCTAGATATGGTATTCACATAAACGCGCATGTGCTTCTTAAATAACTTCGCCGATAATCGCAATCTCGAGATTGCAATTTCGGAGCAGTCTTTTTTCCTTGTGTTTATGCACTGACACTGATTATATTAATTACTTCATATTTTAGATTATTAATTGTTTTGCTCAGTATTATGCTGTCACCTAGGCTATTTGTAATCCATGATGTAAATAGGCGACCTTCGTAGCGGAACTGTTTGTTCCTTTTAGGTCAGCCCATTGGCACCATTGTATGTGACAGACTATAATTGTATTTGTTAATTATTTTGGTTGTCAATAAACTCTCTCTCTCTCTCTCTCTCTCTCTCTCTCTCTCTCTCTCTCTCTCTCTCTCTCTCTCTCTCTCTCTCTCTCTCTCTCTCTCTCTCTCTCTCTCTCTCTCTATCTCTCTCTCTCTCTGTCTCTCTCTGTCTCTCTGTCTCTGTCTGTCTGTCTGTCTGTCTGTCTGTCTGTCTGTCTGTCTGTCTGTCTGTCTGTCTGTCTGTCTGTCTGTCTGTCTGTCTGTCTGTCTGTCTGTCTGTCTGTCTGTCTCTCTCCGAACTTCCTTGAAGAGAACGGACCCTAAATAGAGATGCTACGGAGCGGCCATTTTACTTTGAGAGTTAAAAGGGGCTGTGATGCGGGTGGCTCTGAGTGTAGAACTGGGCTGGACTCAACCCCACCCGGCGAAGTTATGCACAGACCACAAAGGCCACAAGAAGATCCAAGTAACTTGTCAGTTGAAGAGTCGAACATTTGAGAAGAGTCGACCGAAACGGTTGGTCCACAAATATCCAGTATGCACATTCCTCGAGGTACGACGAGCGCAGCTTGATAATATTTGCTTAACTAGTTGACCTGCTTCGATCGTAAACAGCTTTTCTGGAAAAATTACCGGTCAGCTCACTCATCAGCAACGTCGCTTAGAACTCTTGGATCTTGACCTGGAACCGAACAATTCTTGCGTCTCGATTTTATTTCGACTGAGCGCCTGTGAATAGGCCTAAGCAGCGCTTTTTTCTACAGAAAAAGGTTCGGGAACTGAACAATTATGGAATTTTGTGCAAAAATTTCATTATTTTTATCAATCAATAAACATTGAAAACAGGGTAAAGTTGTAAACACTGAAATTGAATTAAAATAAGTTACATTATATTACATAATTAAACTAACTTAGTAACAATTCTTTTATTAAAAACTAACTTATTTTTATCAGCCGAAAAAAGGTGGCGAAACACAGTTCCGGAGCGTTCCGTCTGAAAAAGCACTGGGCCTAAAGCTGGTTCCCGCGACTTAGCTTTCGGTGGGCGCTATAGAAATCTCTCGAGTTTACGAGTACGATTGGAACAGTTAGTGCAACATATTACTCTTGATTATTTTGTTAAAAGCTTTAACCAAAAGGCTACTTGAACATAGATACGTAGTTGTTTTCAGTCACCTGTACTGTATACAGTACTCGTCCAGTACGCTGGTAGCGGAGAGGGCAGCCAAGCTTTGGCATTTCTGTATCACGAGGTACTGAGCATACTGAGGCTAAAAATCATAGTTCAGAAAGGCGCGTTCGTAAGGCACACAGCGCGCGCGTACTGGTGGGTACTAGTGACCACCTCAGTGGCCCAGTGGTGGGTACTGGTGACCACCTCAGTGGCCCAGTACATTATGTGGGCCACATCTGCGCTTTCGTACGCATAGGTAGACTCTTACAGGCTATATGCCTTGCGAAGCCTATTTATATTAGCCTCGATAATATCTCGCTAGACGCATTGGTAGTAGTAGTTCAATGTTTAACGACATCTTATGGCATCAAAGGCTGTTGACGTCGCCCTCCTACTTTACCCAGGTTTGGGACTGGCACTACTCGATTAAAGGCAGTAGCACAGTTATTCAGACGTATTGGTAAGCGGCTAAGACCTATTTTTACCGTCTTGCTCTTGTTGTCTGACCCCTGTGACCCACTGACCCCCACGACCCCACGCCCAGCTGATGCACGCATGGCGTGTTAAGATAGGCTTACTTACTTAACTTAAAAACCGTATCCTAAGCAATCTAGTACGCCTATCAGATAATGCGTGGTATTGACGCTATTTCGCGCAATTGGGGTCATGACCTTTTCATCGCTAGTAGCTGATGGGTCGAAAATTAAATAATGTGAATTTATTCCCCCGGTCGGACGATTTGTCGTTAATGTATGCACCGCTGGTTCGTAGGTGTACTGCATTCGTGCTGTGAGGATGAGAGAGAGAGGAGCCAGCAACTGTGAGCATGCACTGGGATGCTACCTCCTCTTCCTCCGTATTTTTGGGTTTAAGCTCCCTGAATAATACACGAGCTGCGTTGACCAAAAGGGAAGGGATCCTCCTCTTCTAATATTGGATCGTGCCGTCCGTGTTACTGCTGAAGGAAGATGGCAGAATTCAAACGAAAGACTATGTAGGCTACCGAAGAGGCTTATTACAGACAGACAGACAGACAGACAGACAGACAGACAGACAGACAGACAGACAGGACAGACAGACAGACAGACAGACAGACAGACAGACAGACGAGCCTTGAATCCTGTGGACATTTTCCTGCGACAGACAGACAGACAGACGGACGGACGGACGGGACGGACGGACGGACGGACGGACGGACAGACAGACAGACGAGCCTCGAATCCTGTGGACATTTTCCTGCGAATAGGCCTACTGATGCTCTTTGCTTCCCGCATCACATCTACGGGTACGTGCAAGTCGTTGCGGTCGGCCTCTCTTTAGCAAGTCACGTGCAGTTGGCTTTACAAGTCGCTGGGGGGACATCCAAGTTCGACGTCGTATCGATGGAGCGGTGAAATAAAAAGAGGGCGCACGGTCGACGAATATTTCGGCCCCGTGTGTATTTGACCAGAAGAATCTGAATGCTGTGTGCAGTGTGTGCGCGTTTTGGTACATCGTCCGTTCGTTGGTCGTTGTTTGGTCCGATTCACAATCGATTCGGAAAGCAGTGCTGTCGATCTTCCTCGCACCGTCTCCGTGGACCGCAGGTTGCAAGGGCAGCGACTCGAGAATGCTTGGTAAGTCGAGATGCGCTTTTAAGAAAAGGACCCAATACCGGGGTGGATAAGGATTGTTTGATTTGTCATGCGAGCCTCAACTTCACAGTTGATTACAGTTTTGGGAGATTGGAGAGAGAGAGAGAGAGAGAGAGAGAGAGAGAGAGAGAGAGAGAGAGAGAGAGAGAGAGAGAGAGAGAGAGAGAGAGAGACAGAGGCAGAGGCAGAGACAGAGGCAGAGACAGAGAGAGACAGAGGCAGAGACAGAGACGGAGAGATTACTTTTTAAACTCTTAAACTTGTACGAAGCTGATGTTTTGCGAATGTTTGCGGTTGATGTTGGTGCATGGAGTTTTATGGCACGCAGAGCGGATTTGATTAATCCACGATGGCTTCCGAAATACCGGGGCTATATGGTTGTTTATTTGCGATGGCTGTTTACAGCCATTAATTGAGGATTTTATGGGGTAATTAATTAGTTTGCACATTTCTTAGGTACTGAAAACTTTGTTTTGCATTGGCTGCACGATTTTGAATTAAAAACGGATTGCACTGGCATTTTAGACGTTTGAGCAATTGATCAATCCAATGCTTATTCTCCTTTCTTATCAGCAGTATTACATATGATTTGCTGATCACAGTTATCCTTTTTAGACTAATAGTAATCCACACATTCTTTTGTAAAATAACATGAATTTTTGTATTTCAGTTGGTTTATTCGGGATTATTTATTTTCAGTTACTAATTAATTCTTTTATTTGTATTCTGATATGAGTGATTTCAATAGCAGAATGAACAGCGAAACAGAATGAAAGTTGTGTGTAGGCTAATACTGATTATCAGAATGTTAAGTTTACTGGTTTTCCTGGAATGCAGTATGCCATTCTAAATATGGCCAGATGCATGTTTTGTTGAGCTTTAGTACATTATCTTTCTACAGTTCACTTAATAATTTTGTAAACTGCACTATATTTGTCTCTTTGCTACTTCCATATATGGCCTTCATGGCTTGTTGTTGGTTAGCTTTAGGGTTTGTGGTTAGGGTTTAGGATTAAGGTTACAGTACAGCAGTACTCGTCAAAATTAAGACTCGGGTTTTCCTCACCATGTGAGCATTTGTTTGCTGTTAAAAGAACACAAAGACCGTTTTTCGGTTATGCTCAATAAGCCATGAAATTCTGAGATACAGGGACTAAGAGCCACACATGTTTAAAAGAAATTTTATATTTCAAGGTAATACAACAGTGTAACCAGTGGCATATGCAATTTTTTAGCCAGAGAATCTGCTGCCTGGATGAAATTCGAGGGGTCTTGGACAGAGAATGCTAAAAGCGTAAAAGCCCCTAAGGACTAGAGGGTCGGGAGCATTGTAAGCTCCCCCAGCGATGTCAGGGATGAAGTCCCTGAATGTGCATTTTGAAGCATTCGTTGTAATCGTAAACTCAACATTTCTAATGCACCACTTAAAAGCCGGGGCACCAGCTTATTCACAAGCGCCATGTCAAGTCCGTGGGATTGTCCAAAGATGTAAAGCTGCTGGTCCTGGAGATATTTACTTGCCGCATTAGTGTAGCATATCTTCCTCAGTACTTGTAGCATTCATATCAGCTTATTGGCATTGGAGACTGAAGAGTTTAATTGGGATGCGCCAATCATGGCGAGGCCCTCCAGAATTTCCAAATTATGGGCAATATTTTCCTAGTAGAGAGAGACAGACAGACAGACAGACAGACAGACAGAGAGAGACAGAGGCAGAGGCAGAGACAGAGGCAGAGACAGAGAGAGACAGAGGCAGAGACAGAGACGGAGAGATTACTTTTTAAACTCTTAAACTTGTACGAAGCTGATGTTTTGCGAATGTTTGCGGTTGATGTTGGTGCATGGAGTTTTATGGCACGCAGAGCGGATTTGATTAATCCATGATGGCTTCCGAAATACCGGGGCTATATGGTTGTTTATTTGCGATGGCTGTTTACAGCCATTAATTGAGGATTTTATGGGGTAATTAATTAGTTTGCACATTTCTTAGGTACTGAAAACTTTGTTTTGCATTGGCTGCACGATTTTGAATTAAAAACGGATTGCACTGGCATTTTAGACGTTTGAGCAATTGATCAGTCCAATGCTTATTCTCCTTTCTTATCAGCAGTATTACATATGACTTGCTGATCACAGTTATCCTTAGACTAGTAGTAATCCACACATTCTTTTGTAAAATAACATGAATTTTTGTATTTCAGTTGGTTTATTCGGGATTATTTATTTTCAGTTACTAATTAATTCATTTATTTGTATTCTGATGTGAGTGATTTCAATAGCAGAATGAACAGCGAAACAGAATGAAAGTTGTGTGTAGGCTAATACTGATTATCAGAATGTTAAGTTTACTGGTTTTCCTGGAATGCAGTATGCCATTCTAAATATGGCCAGATTCGTGTTTTGTTGAGCTTTAGTAGATTATCTTTCTACAGTTCACTTAATAATTTTGTAAACTGCACTATATTTGTCTCTTTGCTACTTCCATATATGGCCTTCATGGCTTGTTGTTGGTTAGCTTTAGGGTTTGTGGTTAGGGTTTAGGATTAAGGTTACAGTACAGCAGTACTCGTCAAAATTAAGACTCGGGTTTTCCTCACCATGTGAGCATTTGTTTGCTGTTAAAAGAACACAAAGACCGTTTTCGGTTATGCTCAATAAGCCATGAAATTCTGAGATACAGGGACTAAGAGCCACACATGTTTAAAAGAAATTTTATATTTCAAGGTAATACAACAGTGTAACCAGTGGCATATGCAATTTTTTAGCCAGAGAATCTGCTGCCTGGATGAAATTCGAGGGGTCTTGGACAGAGAATGCTAAAAGCGTAAAGCCCCTAAGGACTAGAGGGTCGGGAGCATTGTAAGCTCCCCCAGCGATGTCAGGGATGAAGTCCCTGAATGTGCATTTTGAAGCATTCGTTGTAATCGTAAACTCAACATTTCTAATGCACCACTTAAAAGCCGGGGCACCAGCTTATTCACAAGCGCCATGTCAAGTCCGTGGGATTGTCCAAAGATACCATGTCGAGAACCAAGTCTGGTTGCCAGGAGACCAGAGAGAGGAGTGGAGAGGAGTATAAAATTGTTTATGGGGGTTCATTCACCAATCGGTTGGGGGGTACACTTACAATATCTTGTAGCATTTGCACGAATCCAAGATTGATGGTCTTGTCCCGTGGGGGGTGCCGGACCCCGGGACCCTCCGGCCAGGTAAGCCACTGATTGTAACCTCATATCGCAGTTTGGACCCTCCCAGAGGATCATTGAAATGGGTCATGTTGTACTTTAGCAAGCTCTAAATGGGCCCCTCTTTTCTGAATTGTCCAGAGTTTCACTGAAATGGGTCATGTACTTAGCAAGCTCTAGATGGGCCCTCTTTCTCAGAATTGCTTGGCCATCATAACTTTAATGGAAATTTTTAGCATTTATTGTCTCAGAATTTGGGTTTCCAATACCCTTTAAAGTCTCGAAATTTCCTGAGGACCTTTTTAATAGTTGTTTGTAACTTTTGCCAATATTGTCATTAACCTGAATGACCTTACCTTGAGTTTAACTTCCTACCTTTCTCTGAATTTTATGAGTTTTAACAGTTTTTCTTAATTATCTTAACTTGTTCACAAATTTTCCATACATTTTACCTTTGCTTATGGATGGGTTAATGGACGATAGTCTATATATAGTCCAAGGCATATATGGACCATAGTATTGGACGTCACTTTGATCATGTGACTTTGTCCAGGTCGCATGCCTGCTTTTCTCCATATTGTGTTGTGATCTCGCTGTATTTCTGCCTGGTCTTGCTTATGAATCACATGCCATGGATTGACTGCACATGTTTTCTTTTGTTCTGGTCCGTCTGTATTTCCAAATGATGGAAACACTCCTACTGGAACTGGTCCTTGTTGAACTGCCTCATTCAGACATCAGGATCGATTGTTCATTCTTTTTGGTTAACTGACCAACAGAATTTTTACCAAACCCAAACGCGAGACTGAGAATACGCTAGCAAGCTCATTTAGGTCAATTTCTTGATGCTAAGCTTTTTTAAGTAAGAAAGAG